>PVKS010034362.1:0-20966 GCA_004027875.1 Aplodontia rufa | reverse complement strand
AAAGAACCTCAATGGGAGGGCGGGTGGGGAAGTTCAGTGTTAGGGTTGGGGTTGGGTCCTGACGTGTTTGGAGCCACAAGAGCCAAGGAATGCTTGTCTCCAGCTGCCCTGGACCCAGCAGACCCCATCCCACTCACCCATGAGCATGTCATGGTAGGCGTTGTCAGAGATGGAGAAGAGGTGAGGTGGCATCTCTGTGCGCTTCTTGCCCTTGTACATGTTGGCCACGCGGGCACTGTAGATGGGCAGCCACCTGTAGGGGTTGACTGTCACGCAGAACAAGCCTGAGTAGGTCTGGTGGGAAGGAGGGAAGATGGTTAGCTGACCCTTCCTCCTGGTCCCTCTTCCCTTGCTAGACCCCAAGGTTCCCAGCCTGGCCATCACTGAGCAGGCTGAAAGCACCACTGATTTCTCTGAGACAGATGAAGTGAACTTATTTCCAAGATCAAAAGCAGTCTCTTTTATTAGGCAAACAAAACTACTTAATATTTATTTGCTTCATTTTCTTTTGGGTTAATTATATGAACAGGTAACACAGTCCCCGGATGGACAAATCCACAGCAAAAAGTTCCCCCAAAGGCCTGGAGTAGTGGTTCAGCGGTTACAGCACTTGCCTGGCATGCACAAAGATGAGGGCTTGAACCCCAGCACCACATGCACAATGAAGTGTTGGAGCAACAGAAGCCACATGAAAAACTAAATAAAATTGATTTTCTCTTTCTCTCTCTCTCACTGTCCTTTTCTCTCTTAAAAAGAAAAACAAACCTCCCCCAACCTGCTCTGTGCCCAACTTCCCTCTTCCCATAGGTAAGTGCTGCTATTCATTTTTTATATCTTCCTTCATGGCTTTGGATCCAAATGCAAGCAAACTCAGAGACACATTCTCCCTGTTTTTAAGACAAAAATAATATTCCTTGATGCTTTTTTATATCTTGTGTTTCCCACTTAATTATGTGTGATATTTCCCATGAGAGTTCCCTGAGAGATTTCTGGGGGTTTTAATAGCTGCAGAGTCTGCACCTTGTAGACACAGATCTTTTATGGTGGGCAACTGGTTTGATGTATTCTTGAAAAGAAATCCCAACTTCTCTTTTTCACCCCAAGATTGCAATTCTGTAAGAAAGAGTTCTGTTGTTGTTTTTTTTTTTAAAGGACAAAAACCCAATGTATCAGTGGGAAGGGAGAATAAAAGAGGACAGGAAATGGCCGAATCAACGGGTCTCCAACTTTCCCTTCTCTTTGTTCGATGGTCACATTAACCTCTGATGCCTCTACTTCATGTCTCTTTCTAATTTAACCTTGAAATCTTCCGCGTGGGCCCAAGTGGGAATAAATAGCTCCCAGCTTCTCCTTAGCATAGCTGTGATATGTTGAGTTTTTAAAAGGAAACATTCAATAGGACTGGAAGGAAAAGAAACAAGATAAGGAAAAGCTATCGACGAGCTGAGAGTGTGACACACAGTGTCTCATCCTGGGACTGTGGCCACTGAGTCACTGTCTCAGCTGGCTGTGGGGGTAGGCAACAGCCTGGAAGCCTGTTTTGGTCAGGAGGGATACTAGAAGGAAGTCATTGGGGTTGAGGGAGGAGCCCCTGTCTGCTAGATGGTTCTAGTTGCTCAATAGTGGTACTTTAACTTAAGAGGTGTCTCCCTGCTTTGGTCCTTCAGGCCACACTCCACAGAGCCTAAAGTCCTTTAGCTGAATCACAAGGGTACAACCACAAGGAGCAAGGACTTGACTGTAGAATGGCCCAAATTAAGCTTCAGCCTTGACCCTGACCATCAAGCCTACCAACACCCTCAGCTCAGGATCCAGGCTCAGGCAGGGGTGGATGTGGTTCTTCCTAGACCTGAGCTTCAAGAAACTTCCCATAACCTCCAGACCCAGCAAATATCGGCAAGAGATCTTCTAGCACCCCCTGAGGCTATGGTGCTGCCCGAGATCTGAATCCAGATGCAAAATAATATTGAAGTAGGACAAGAGGAGTAGGCCCAGCAGCCATCTTGACTAGAACCGCAGATCTTGGGAGGGGAGTTCCCCAGCAGCCGCGATCTTGCAACTAGGTCCCACGTTGCCTATTCCTACCAGATGAACATATTTACATTTAGTGAAGACATCTAGACAGGCAAACACCAAACTTCCTTAGACAACCCATTTTGGAGTTAAGCCACCGACACTATCAGGAGGCTGAGGATTTTTGAAACACTCAGGAGACTGCTTGTATCTTACTCTACTCATCACCTCAGATAAGCAGAAATGGAACTTCTTCAAGAATGCAGCCTGTGGTTCTTGGTAGGTCTCTTGGGGCTGCATTTAAGTCACATTTCCTCAATGTTTGTTGAATAACAAATGGATGGATAGATGAATGAGTGGATGGATGGATGGATAGATTACTAGATGGCTGAGGACGGTTGAGTGAATGTGTGTATGTATGAATGGGTGACTGGATGTTTGTGCATATGAATGGTCGAATGGATGGATGACTGCATGTGTGTGTATATATATATATATATATATATATATGTTTGAATGAATGAATGGGTGACTGGATGGGTTAGGATAAGTGGATGGCTAGGATGGATGGATGGATGGATGGATGGATAGAAAGGGACTTCTAATAAGATGTCAGAAATTACTAAGAGGAAGTGATATTTTGCTTGGAGGGTTTGAGGGAAAACCTCTCATCTGAGTCAAAATGTGCATTAGGAGCTTGGAAGAGTAGACTAGCTTCCCCACCCCATCAAAAGAGGGGCAAAAGACATGTCCCCACCTTTTCCTCCCACCCTCATCCCCAGCCTCTGCTGCTCACATAGATCCTCATGTGGCAGTAGCGTTGGCGCAGATTGTCCAGGACACTGGCCTCATTCAAGAAGGTCCTGTCTGCCATGTCACTGGCTTGGTAGAATTTGGGTGGGTTCATCTGTTGGATGTCATCCTTCTTCACAGTGAGCGTCTGGAGAGTCAAGACATGGCAGCACATGCATTAGGAAGTAGTGTCTGCTAAGCAGCTTCTGACACATACCCTCTAGTGTCCTGGAGGGAGATGGAGTGAGGCATTGGAACAACTCCTGGTCCAAACACATCCCATTATGTGACTTGGGATGGAGAAGAACTTCTGAGACCATATCAGCCTTAACTGTGTCTCTTTTGAAAGAGGAAGGACAATAGCTGGCTGCTGGGAGAATGAAACAGACCTAAGTGGGGTCGTGTAAAAACACCTTGTATCCCTTCTTATAGTGCAGAGAACCTCTGGGCTGTGCTTTCTCTGCCTGCGAAGTTCATGCTGGGACCTGATCAGAGCTTGCTTTTTACTCCCAGAGACACTTTGCAGAGATGTCTCTTGGAGCTCTACTTTGAGAGTTAGTGGTGGCTGCAAAATAGCAATGAATTTCCCATTTCTGAAAAAAAAAATTCTCCTGCTTCCACCAAACCATCTTGCAGGATTTAATTGAAAACAAGCAAGCAAAGAAGACAGAAAATGAAAACAGCAAAGAACACCCAGCAGGAGGTGGATTCGCTCCTGGGCGAGTCAGGAAGATCCTTTTCCCACTCTGTACAGCATTTTTTTTTTCCTTCAATGAATGAAAACTAGCACCAGATCTTCAGTTCCAGCATCTGGGACCAAAGCTCAAGTCACATGATCCAGAAAGCAAATATCTTTCGGCAACTGGCAGCCTTAGATGTGAGGCCTGAACACATACTGGGATTTCTGGGACTTTTAATAATTTATAAGTACAATAGGCAGAAAATTTGAAGTCTTGACAGTTCTGGAAAAACCAGCCAGTAATGGACACAACCCTCTGCCCCCGCCTAGAAAATCAAGCCAGGTTTTATTCAGAGTCCTTTCCAGTAGTTTCCAGATCTATGGACCTCACCCACATGCAACCACTGCTCTTTGAGCTTCAGCAGAGGAGGGGCTTTGACTTTATCTTAGGGGCCAGGTGAGTCAGTACCACAGGCTTAGTCGTTTCTATTCCAGACCTGAGTGGCTGGCTTGTCCAGCCAGTCTGGCTGCTCAAAAAAGCTGAGTGTTGTCCTTAAATTTGCATCCAAACGCACCCAGAGGCCCCATTCCCATTTCTTGCAGCATTGTAATGCTCTCCCCTTCTGAAAAAGATGCTTCCCATGAGAGTTAATCTTGACTTTCACCTTCAATCCCACTTTATGCCAGCGTCAGCCTCTTCTCTCACTGCCACTCCTCTCAAAGGCCCGCATACAGAAAAGCGTGGCAAGTCCTGGTCATCAAAGGCTTGGGCTTTTTTTTTTTTATTCATGAGATTAACCCAAGCACTGATCTCACACTTGCTCTTGGGAGCCCACCATGAAGACTTGCTACAGTGAAACAGAGAGAGGAGTTATAGGGCTGGGCGCAGTGGCACATGCCTGTTATCTCAGCAACTTGGGAGGTGGAGACAAGAGGACTGCAAGTTCAAGACCAGACTCAGCAACTGGAGTGAGACCCTAAGCAACTTAGTAAGACTCTTGTCTCAAAATTAAAAAAATAAAAATAAAAAGGGCTGGGTGTGTAGCTCAGTGGTTAAGCACCACTGGGTTCAAACCCCCAATACCACCATACCTCAAAAAAAAAAAAAATAGAGGGATCATGGGATTTGAATCAGGTACAGTGGGTTTGAATTCATCATTTGTTGTCTTTGTTACTGGCAAATTACTTAAAGTTACCGTGATCCTTTCTTTCCTCTCCTGCAAAATAGGGTCAATAAATCCTACTACATACAGTTGTCAAAAGGATTTCAAAAATCATTGTCTCACCAGGAATCTGTCATGGGGGAGGCAGTGAGTTAGGGGTTTAATAAACCAAAACTTCTATCCAGTCTCTCAAGTCAGATCTCACCATCAGACAGAGTGTGGACCGGCAGAGAGAGTAGTATGTTGATAAACCAACTGTGTGTGCATGCACATGTGTGCGTAAATCTGATTTGTAGCACCTGCCAATATCCATAGTGTAAATACCTCCACCATGACCGACTTCAAGCTACCAAAGGTTTAACTCCTGGCTATGAAGTCCCTGAATACTTCCTGTTAGGCTCTTGTGAGCCAGCTTTGGTCTAGCACACCAGCAGCAGCAAGGGACTCGGGAGCCACCACCCATCACTCATGCTGCTGAAGAGCTCACCCAGTGGGTCAAGGTGGTCTGAGACTCGTCTCACATTTGTTATGCCATCATGGGCCATGGAGCACACAGTTAGACTACATCTTGGTGGGATGTTCACTTTCACTCTTAGAAAATAAATCCCATGGATGAGACGCTTGGGACTTCAAAGATAAATATCGCAATAATCCATTATGCTCATTTGCCATTTTAGAGTGCACAAAGTGCTTTCCTGTATCCCATCTCATTGAAATTGCCAGCTCAGTGAGGGACTGTCTTACCCGGGCCACATACCTTAAGTGTAGTTGAGTCTGGACTTGAAGCCAGCATCTGTTGTTTTTTTTCCCGCTCCTGTGTGCAGCAGAGGCCTGAGTACCTGTCATGCCTAAAGCTCAGTTTCTTCCTGGAGATCATTGTCCACTCACCTGGTTGGTGATCGTCTTCACAGTGACTTGGTCACCTTGTTCAGACTGGATCTCCCCAGCAATGAAGTCCTCCTTCTTGTCTTTGACCCAGCAGGACCTCTTTATGTCGTAAGGCTTGTTCATGGCTTCTATCCTCTCCTTGTCGGGAGGGGCCAGGAAGGGCATGGGGTCCACATCGTCCCCACATTCCCCCTTGTATCCACCAGGCATCGCGGCTTGGCTGAGGGAGGAGCAGGAAGGAACAGATGGCAGGAACCAGGACTTTTCTGGGAGCTGTGGAGGGAAGCAGGGACAGACTGCAGAAGCTGATGGATGAGCTGGAACGAATACCTTACCGGGAGACAGGGCTTGCTTCTCTTATACCACTTTGGGTGTCTGGGTGACATCAAGACTTAATAATCAAGAATAAGAAATAAGCTAATACCCCTCACCAACACAAAATGCTTTGTGTGTCTCAGCTGGTATGATCCTCACACTAAGGCTGCGAGTGAGGAATATGGAGGAGAAGACGAGGGCCAGGAGAGGTTAAATCAAAGTTGTTGCTGTTTGTTTTGTAGTAGTGCTGGGGATACCACTGAGCTGTATCCCAAGTCTCCCCCCACCCTTTGGTACCAGGGATTGAACCTAGGTGTGCTTACCACTTAACCACATCCCCAGCCTTTATTTATTTTTTTTTTTTTTATTTTGAGACAGGGCCTTGCTAAATTGCTGAGGCTGGCTTTGAACTCATGATCCTCCTGCCTCAGCCTCCCAAGCTGCTGGGATTACAGGTGTGCACCACCATGTCCGCAGTCCTTTTTAATTTTTAGCTTGAGCCAGGGTCTCCCTAAGTTGCCCACGCTGGCCTTGAACTTGTGATCCTGATGCCTCAGCCTCCTGAGTAACTGGGATTACAGAGAAAGTGAGAAACAATTTTTATTTAGTTTTCCATGTGGCCTTTGTTGCTCTGAGACTTCGCTGTGAACATGGTGCTGGGGTTCAAATTCATGTACTCGCACATGCTGGACAAGCACTGTAACCACCGAGCCACTGCTCCAGTCCCGGTCCCTGACTTATGATGACTCAATTTGCAAATGTTTGACTTCAGAAGATGCAAAGGCGTACCTGTATGCCATTCTGCTCTTCCCTTGTAACACAGTAGTGGATAGAACATGAGATACTCAAATCTTTACTATAAAATAGGCTTTGTGTTAGATAACTGTGCCCAACTGATTTAAATGTTTTGAATAAGTTTAAGGCAGAGCCATAAGGCTGTGATGCTCAGTAGGTTAAGTGTATTAAATGTATTTTCAACTTATGATATTTTTAGAGTATGAAGGCTTTAGCAGGGTGAACCCTTGTCATAGGTTGAGGGACCTCTGTAACCTGAGCAGGGGATCTATTGACTTTACCAAATGTCAAGCAAGCCCCTGGTACAAAATGATGGCTCAGATCCATAATGAACTCTGCTAAAATAAGCCCATCCTGAGGTCAAGCTTGGGTCTCTCAGTTTCCAAAACCAGTTTCCCCAAGAAGGAGAGGCTCTGGGGGTTCAAGGCAATGTGGAGAGAAGCCAGGGCCTCCTCCGTTTGCCTTGGTGGTGGAGAACCGTCTCAAAGTTTCAGAGAGGATATGGGTTTGAGCCCCATTGCCGGAAGTCTGTTCTGGAGGACAGGAGCACAGCCTCCATCTTTAAATAACCCAAGGGGAGACTGAGGGCTTGGGACTGGGCCTGGGGCCCTGCTCCTCTCTTGTGGAGTTCCCCAGTGTCTCCAAAAGAGACACTGTCCCAGTCGGGACAGGCAAGTGGTGGAGACAAGTTAGACTCCTCCTCTTCTCATTCCCTCAGACCCCCACCTCAAAAGCTGGGCAGATCAGCTGCAAGAGTGGAGGAGGGCAAGGGGTGGAAGGTTCGTGCCTTCACTTCACGCGCCATGGAGCCCTTTGGCCACCTGGTGATGAGGATGGCCTCATTGGACAAAATGTTTCAAATTCAGGTAATAAAATACATACTGAGTCCCAGGGAAACAAAGGACATTAAGATATAATTAACAAAATATTAAAAATGCATGGCACAGGGGCTGAAGCAGCGGCTCGGTGGTTACGGCGCTTGCCCAGCATGCGCCAGTACGCGAGTTCAAACCCCAGCACCATGTACAAAACGAAGTGCCAGAGCCACGAAGGCCACATGAAAAACTAAATAAAATTGAAGCTCTCTCTTTCTCTCTCATTCCCTCTCTCTCTCTCTCTCTCTCACTGTCCTTCTCTCTCTCTCTCTAAAAAAAAAGATGTGATTTTGTGATGAACCAGTCACTTCGCTGAGGGACATGCAGGTCTCTGACACTGTGTCCCATCCCTTGCTCCATTGTGGTTGCCCTCCCAAGACCCCTGCATCCAAACTAGATAATTTTTTTTCAGGCATCCCTGATAAAAAAAAAATGTTTAAAAAATCACAAACCACAGAACAGAAAAAAGCCAGCTCATGAATTGTGAAAGCTGAGTCTTCAGAGGGAAAGATGTCTTACAGGGTAGGAAGGGAAAGCCTGGATCAAACCGAAGCGTGGATCCAGTCTCCCTTCCCGGCTTCAAGGGAGGTAGGTGGCAGGGGAAGGAGGTTGATGGGGATTTGCAGCCTTGCAGGTTTTCCTGTGGATGTTAACGTGAGTCCCAGTAGCCCTCTAGCCCCGTCCCCTCCTGCATACGTCCAGTGGGTGTCCAGTTCTGCTCTGTTGGAGAGTGATGTGGTATCCCCTCTGTGGCCCCTGGGACAGGCAGGTGCTCACAAATGTGCACCCAACACCAGCACATCCATGTTGCTCAGGGACCTGCGTTGGTTCCCTGCAGCACACCCTCCCGGTTCCCATCTCCCCCAGCATCCCCACAGTGCCTACCTGAGACCACACCAGAAGAGACTGGGTGTCCTACTGGGCCTGGCTGTTCCCTTTTAAACCTGCCCAAAAGATCTGAGCCAGCAAAGTCTTGAGAAAGAAAAGAACCCCTCAGGGCCCTGGCGGCTCAGCTGGCCTCGTCTTCCAGAACCTGATGGATGCCCCTGGGTCCCTCTGGGGGGATCAGTGAATGTCCTGAACTCAGGACATTTAGCTTCCTCCCATTGCCCTTGTGGGGAAACTGATGACCTCAGCCATGGGTGCTGGTGGAGGGCAGAAATAGAACAGCTGGGTAATGAGTTTTCCTCTTAAAGTTATAACTGCTCCAAAGGAGGGGCTGGCTGACTCTCAGGGCAAAACGTGGGTTAACTCAGCTGCAGCCTTCAGCATGGATGAGCCCAGGAACCAACTGTTTGATGACTTTGTCTCTTCCACATGCTTAGGGCAGAAGGCCCATGTTAGCTTGGACGCCATTGCTCTGATTGTGCCCACTGGCCCACTTCAGCCCTACTGGCCAGCAGAGGCCATGTGGCATCATGGTGCAATGCCAGCCCCAACCCCCACAGCTCTTCCTCTATCTCCACTGTAGCTTCCCGGCGTCCTAAAGCCTTGAGCAAGTCCCTGCTCCCTCCTGGCTTGCCTTTCCCATCTGTAAAATGGGCGGGTAGCCTGACGAACTCTAGGGGTCCTCTGTGCTCTCTCTCAAGTTCGTCCTCTGGGTCTGGAGGGAGGACCTGCCCAGGCACCGTTCCTCCTGGCGTCCACCATCAGCTCTGTCTCCATGCCCTCAACTCCCCCCCTTTTTTTTTTACTGAGATGAAATCTATAGAACATGAAATTAACCACTTCGTGATCACAATTCAGAGATATTTAGTACGTTCACGATGTTGTTCAACCACCACCTCTAATATCACAACATTTTCATCAGCCCAGAAGGAATCCTAGGACCCATGAAGTGGTTTCTCCCCTGGCCCCTGGCCATCCCCAATTTGGTTTCTGTGTATGGATTTGCCCCTTCTGGACATTTAGTGTAAATAGGGTCTTCAGTATGTGGCCTTTTGCGTCTCTTACTTAGCATACAAGTTCATCCATGTTGAAGCGCAGTTCAACTTCCTTTCTTTCTTTGATGAAGAGCGATCCACTTATGGCCAGGTACAATGGTGCACACCTGCAAGACCTGCAGCACGGGAGGTTGAGACAGGAGGACTGAAAGTTCAAGGCCAACCTGGGCAACTTAGCAAGCAGCTTAGCAAGAACCTGTCTCAAGTAGGAAAAAAAAAAGCAAACAGGGTTGGGGATGTGGCTCAGTGGTAAAGCACCCCTGGGTTCAATTCCTAGGACCAAAATGATAACCATCACCACCGTCATCATCACCCTCACCTCCCTGTATGGATATGCTGCAATCTCCTGACTCATCAGTGGATGGGTGTTTGGGTTGTTTTGACCTTCTGGCTGCGATGAATGTACGCGTACATATTTATTTGAACATCCATTTTTCATTCTTTTGGAAACTTACCTAGGAGTGGAATTCTTTGATCACCTGCTAATTCTGGTTAGCTTTTTTTTTTTTTAAAGAGAGGGACAGTGTGAGAGAGAGAGAGAGAAAGAGAATCAATTTTATTTAGTTTTTCATGTGGTTTTCGTTGCTCCGAGACTTTGATAAGTACGTGGTTCTGGGGTTTGAACTCGTGTCCTTGTGCATGCCAGGCATGCATTGAAATCACTGAGCCGCCGCTCCAGCCCTCTTGTTAGCTTCTTGAGGAACCACCAAGTTGCTTTACTCAGTGGTTCAATCATTTTACACTCCCACCTGCAGTTCACAAGGATTTCAATTTCCCTACATCCTCGCCAACACATCTATTTTCCTTTTTGAATTATTTTGTTTGCCATCCTCGTGGGTATAGAGAGGCATCTCATTTCAATTTCAATTTCCCTAATGCTGATGCTGTGGAATATCTTCCCATCTTGGCCATTTCTAATTGGAGAAATGTCTGTTTGATTCCTTTGCACAGTTTTGAACTGGGCTGTTTGTCCTTCTGTCGTAGTTGTAAGTCTTGACATAATTTGGATACTGGACTTTTTTTTATTCAGAAATTTATTTGTTGAACAATCACACAATATTTTAACGAAATAATATAATACGTATATAGATTCTTAAGATTACATTTACCCCCAGGAGAGCCCCCCCAATTACCAACCCTTATCCCTCCCCTCCCCTTCCCAAAACATCTCTAAAAATATATTAGGTTGCATAACATTACACCTTATCCAGATTTAAAACATGATAATAGACCTCCTTCTCAATGGCCAGGGTCTAGTTCCAGCCCCCACAGATGAGTGGAGACATTTGATGCTTGGTTCTCTGGGTTAAGCTGACTTCACTCAGCATAATTTCTTCCATAGCCATCCATTTACCTTCAAAGGCTGCAATATCATTGTTTCTAATTGCTGTGTAAAATTTCATAAAATATATGCACCACAGTTTTTGGATCCATTCATCCAGTGAAGGACATCTGGGTTGTTACCATAATTTAGCTATTGTAAATTGAATTGTTATAAACATAAATATTGCTGTGTCACTGTAATGCCCTGTTTCTAAATCCCCTGGAAAAATACCTAGGAGAGGAATAGCAGGATCATATGGTGGGCTCATCCCTAGTTTTTTGAGGATTCTCCACGCTGCTTTCCAGAGGGGCTGTACCAGTCTGCAGCTCCACCAACAGTGTGTTAGTGTGCCTATCTCTCCACAACCCCTCCAGCATCTATTGTTGTTTATTTTCTTCATCTTTGCCATTCTGACTGGCGTAAGGTGATATCTTAATGTGGTTTTCATTTGCATTTCTCTGATTACTAGAGATTTAGAGCACTTTCTTATGTATTCATTGGCTTGATCAATATCCTCTGTCAAGAAGTTTCTATTTAGCTCTTTGGCCCATTTATTAATTGGCTTGTTTGTGTTTTTGTAATTGAGGTTTTTGAGGATTTTGTAGATTCTGGATATGAGGACTTTTATCAAATGTATGATTTGCAAATATTTTTCCTATTCTGTAGGCTCTCCACTTTGATTCTTTTGATGTAAAGTTAGTTTTGTTGAAGTCCAATATATTTATTTTTGTCTCTTGTATTTTATATTTTAGTGCCATATTTATGAAAACACAAATTCAAGGTCTTAAAGATTCCCCCCCCCTTTTTTTAAAGAGAGAGAGGGAGAGAGTGAGAGAGAGAGAAAGAGAGAACCACTTTTATTTATTTTTCCATCTGGCCTTTGTTTCTCGACGTTTAATTGTGTACGTGGTGCTGAGGTTTGAACTTGGGTCCATGCAAATGCCTGACAAGTGCTCCAACTTCTGAGCCACCACTCCAGCCCCTTGCCCATGTGTTTTGTTCTTAGTGTTATATGGTTTTTGCTTTTGTATTTAGGTGGTTGATCCCACAATTCACTCTCTCTCTCTCTCTCTGACGGTGAGAGAGAGAGAGAGAGAGAGAGAGAGAAACAATTATTATTTTTTTCAGGGCTGAGGACCGAACTTGGGGCCTTGCGCGTGCTAGGCAAGCACCCTGCTTCTGAGCTAAATCCCCAACCCCGAGAAACGATTATTTTACGTAGTTTTTCATGTGGTCTTCATTGCTCTGACACTTTGTTGTGTATGTGGGTGCTGGGGTTTGAACCCGGGTACTCGAGCATGCCGAGCAAGCACTGTAACTGCTAAGCCACTGCTCCAGGCCCCACAATTCACTCTTTTTTTTAAAACTCTTTTTTTTTTTAAAGAGAGAGGGATAGTGAGAGAGAGAGAAAGAGAGAATCAATTTTATTCAGGTTTTCACGTGGCTTTCATTGCTCAGAGGCTCCATTGTGTGCATGGTTCTGGTGCTGGGGTTTGAACCCGGGTACTCGCACATGCCAGGCAAGCGCTGTAACCGCCGAGCCACCGCTCCAGCCCCCACAGTGCACCCTTAAAGGAGAAAGGAACCCATCTGAGCACAGAACTGATTTCCTTTCTTTGTCTCTGTGGCTTTGGGAAGCAGCTGTTTTAAACCCAAAGCATCCTTTACGTGGTGCCTATAAATGCTTTTCCAACCCTTTGTTCATCTGACCCTTCAACACCCCCTCGAGGAACATGTTATTGTATTCCCACAACTGGAATCTGTCAATTAAGAATCATACCGACAAGCAACCCTGGTGGTGACCCGTTGCCAAGCAGCTTCTCTGCCTGAACACTTCACAGCTGAGGATGAAACTCACTGTGCCCATACGGTGCCTCAGTGTCCCCAAAGACAAAACAAGGTTTTGGCTGAGAGGGCCTCGAAACGTGGCTGTTGTTAGTCTTTGGGTTTGGAGACTGGAGTTTTGTCTTTTGGGGTGATCGTTCCCCCAGATCTGCTCCCCTAGCCGGGTTTTTTGTCATTGGAGACGGTGCCCAGGGCCTCACTCATGCTAGGCAAGTGCTCTACTCCTCAGCCACACCCCCAGCACCACCAGGTTTCTTCATTAGTATCTTTTGTAGTGGAACTTTTCGCAGGAATGTACTTGCGTGGAGTTATAATCAGAAAAGAAGACAGCTGGGGAGAGGGTCCCATACACCCCTCTCTCTGAGTGTTTGAGGACGGTGCCCAGATATCCAGGAGAGGGTGCCAGGCAGAGCCACTGCCCCCCACCCCAACCCCAGCAGCCAGGACTGGAGTCCATCCTCAGGACACTCCACCCGAAGCTCAGGCCCCAGCATGCTTCCAGCCGATTTCCATATGGTCATCGTCTTCTGCCTCTTGAGAGCAGGAGCCAGTGAGAAGAAAGGAGCCTGTCTCACCATGATCCTGGGAAGGGATGTTCCCCAGTGCAGGAGCATAAGGTTTTCTTCCTGCTCCAGTCCAGGTCCCACAGAAAAAGCTCACTCCAGTGGGGTCACTGCATTGAGTTTAATGAAGAGAATGTACTGAGGAAGGGTCAAGGGGAGCTGAAGAGGGTGATGAGGCACCCCCTGGACAGGTGGAAAGTCACCGCACCCTGGATCTGACTGTGTTGAATGCTGTGGCCCTTGGGGACAGAGCAGCTATTGCCCGACCAACCCCAGCAGCCTCAGGATGGCTTGCCTCTTGCTCCTGTTCACCCATCTCTTCCCAGTATCTCCAATGGCAACCCCAACCAGACAGCAGGGGCCTGGAGGCTGCTAGTGGGTGTCAGCCTCCTGGGACACAGGATGGGGTGGCAAGGGTGGCAAATGGACCTGACGCAAGAGCACCTGTAGGATTTCCAGCACCTGGCCAGTGTAGCTGGAGCTGCCCTGACCCTTGGTCTCTTGTGGGTTGAGTTTCTTGCAGGGGATCTTTCAATGGTCCACACTGTAGAAAGCTCCATTTCAGAAAATGTGCTGTTCTATGGAAGGCTCCCAAGGTCACACCTCCCAAGAGGTGGGCTCATGTAATAATAGTCTCTGCCTTTAAAACCCAGTTAGAGGGGCTGGAGCGGTGGCTCGGTGGTTACGGTGCTTGCCTAGCATGCCTGAGTACATGGGTTCAAACCCCAGTACCACGTACACAACTAAGTGTCAGAGCAATGAGAGCCATGTGAAAAACTCAATAAAAATTGATTCTAATTGATTCTCTCTCTCTCTCTCTCTCACTGTCCTTCTCTCTTTAAAGAAAAAAACAGTCAGAACCAGGTGCAGTGGCTCAGGAGGCTGAGGCAGGAGAATTGCAAAGTCACTTTGTCTCAAAATAAAAAATAAAAAGGGCTGGGGATGTAGTCCTGTGACAATCCAGGGTAACAGTGAACAACAAACATAGTTTATGAACTAGGATGTAGCTCAGTGGTAGAGTGGTTGACTACCATGCCTGAGGCCCTGGGTTTTTTTCCCTAACACTGAAAAGTAAATAAACAAACACATAAATTAAAAAGAGAGTGCATTGGGTGGAAGCCCCAGTTCATGAGATCTGGGGGAAGTTTAACGTTGTGCCATAGAAAGCAAGTGGGCCCTAGAGGGAAAAAGTCCTTGAAGTTCGTGGTTAGTGGGTTCCTGTGTCCATTCGTTCATATTCATTCCTCCAGGAACCGCGAAGGTAGGTGGGGCAGATGAGTAAGGGCCCCCATTTAGCAGATGAGAAAACAGAGGCTCAGAGGGGTGAAACAGCTTGTCCAAAGACACACAGTGAGTCATCATGGAGACAAGGCTTTATCTTTCTTTCTATCACTTATCGCCATCTGACAATGAATTATACATCTATTAGATCATTTCTTGGCTCTCTGCCTCATTAGAATGTAAGCTTGTAAGGGAAGTGGATTTTCTTTCTACACTCTTACATGACACAGACTGTTTAGGGGCATTTTTCCCCCATCAGGCAATTCTCCATTCTTTGCAGACACCAACTGGGTGTCCTATAATTTACCTTCATTCTGACCGTACCTGGAGTCAGCACAGACTCCACTGGTTCGGGGCTCAGGCCATAAGACTGCCTTCCCACTTCAGATGCCAAACTCAAGTAGGAGGTTCCCCGAATACCCACAGCCTGTGTCCTACTTGGTTATAAATCTGAGGTTCCGGGAATCATTCGGTAGAGGGGCCCTGAGAACCCAGGAAAAGAGTTTACTTATTATTTCTTATTTATTATGAAGAATATTTTATGGATGAATGGATGGATGGATTGCAGTAGTAGGGACTGAACTTGGGGGCCCCCCCCACTACTGAACCATATACAACTCCTACTTTTAAATTTTAATTTTAATTCGATGCAGGGTCTCCCTAAGTGGCCAAAGGCTGGCCACCAACTTTCAATCCTCCTGCCTCAGCCTCCCATGTACCAAGATTACAGGCATGTGCCACTGTGCCCAGTTTACAAAGAGTATTTTAAAAGTTCAAAAATGAACAACCAGGCTAAAAAGATACATCGTATGAGGTTCAGAAGGGTCTGGGGACAGGAGCTTCAGTGCAACCTTTCTTCCATGTTCTTGTTCACCAATCAGGGAGATGCCTGCACCCCGGAGTTCAATGAATTTTCATGAGGTTTCATCACAGAGCAGGGTCAATTATTAGTTCAATCTGTAATCCCAGGGGACGAGGTTGGGGCTAGAAGTTCTAAGGTTCTGATCATCATGTGATTTTCCTGGAAGCAGCCCCCATCCAAAGCCCACCAAGAGTTGCCTCATTAGAACAAAAGATGCTGTTTTTACCCAAGAAATTGCTAGGGCTTTAGGATCTCTGTGCTAGGAACCAGGGGCAGAGATCAAATATATACATATACACAGATTTTTATTATTATTATGTCACACTTGATCTCTTTACTAAAAGCCAGGAGAACGTAGTGATCAAGAACTTGGATTCTGGGGCTGGAGTGGTGGCTTGGTGGTTACGGCGCTTACCCGGCGTGTATGAGTACACGAGTTCGAACCCCAGCACCACGTACACAATGGAGTCTCTGAGCAACAAAAGCCATGTGAAAAACTAAATAAAAATTGTTTCTCTCTTTCTCTCTCTCTCACTGTCCCTCTCTCTTAAAAAAAAAAAGAACTGGACTCTAATTCTCTCTTTTATTCTCTCTCACTGTCCCTCTCTTTAAAAAAAAAACAAACAAGTTTGGGTTCTAGAGTCAGATTCCCTGGCTTTGAGCCCCAGCTTTGCTTCTTCCTAGCTCTGCGACCTCTTTGCCTCGGTTTTCTTGTCTGTGATGGGGCAACAGTGGTATTTACCAATAGGATTGTTAGGAGAATTTAACCAGTTCGTACATGAAGTACCTAACACCCATTCTACAATAGTAAATATTTATGGAATGAATGAAAGCCAGGTCCATGGGATAGAAGCAGAGACTTCAAGCAGTGCTCCCTTTGGAGAGTGGACAAGATACAATTGCTCTTGGTGCCCATATCTAGAAACCCCTGGACCTGGCAGGGGACAGGGCCCCACCCTGCAGCCAGACCGTAAAGGGGCCTGCCAGCCTGCCTGTCCATCTCTCCCCTCCCTCTCCCATCTTTCTTTCTCATGCCTTGTTGAGCTCTGCGCCAGCCTCCTTGCTAGACATTAACTACATGCTCTCTCTGCCTTCCGGAAGTGTGCAGCCTTCCCTCTTGGCCTCTGGTGGGGAAGTGCTGAGCTAAGACAGCCTGGTGAGGGCCAGGTGAGGCTGTGATCAATCCTGAGTCTCCACTCTACTCCACCCCTGCCCCGCGCAGGACCCTGGTCCCAAGCCTTGGCTAGAACTCAATTCTCATACAAGGTATTTCAAAGAAAATCAGACCCCTGTCCGGGCCCACAGCCAGGGGCCAGGGCTGGAGATTTCCCGTGGTGGGCTAGGGAGCCAGGGCTCCTGGAATGGCCCTCCTTTCTGTGAATCCAAGTGGTGGCAGCATATGTTCCATAGGGCAGGGCTTTGCAGTCTAGGAATCCCTGCCATGGGACATTTCACAGTTACTCACTACAAGGGGCCAAGCTCTGTGCAGGGTCCTGCAGCTAAAAGAGTCAGAACGTCCATCCAGGATGGACAGGTCATGTGGGGGCCTGGTCTTCTTTACTTTCTTAACCAAAGAAGTGAGGCCTTATCTAGTTGGATGGTAGGTTGACTTCTAGAACCTTCTTAGAAACCCAGAAGTTTCCCAGGGGAAAGCTTTTCCATTCTGAATGGGCAAGCTACCTCCGTGAGCCTCCATTTCTTCCCTATAAAGTGGGAATAATGATGATGATAGTAGTAGTTAACGTCACAGATCTGATAAAGTGATCCAGTGGGATCACGGACTTGAAAACTCGACTTAAAAACTTCAACTCATCATCCTCAACCAGTGATGCTGGGCATCTTTTCGTTTGCTTATTTCCCATCTCTGTATCTATTCAGATGTTTGTCCCCCACTTTTTTTTTTATCAATTTGTTTTCTTATTATGGAGAGTTCTTCATACAGTATGTTCTAGAAAAAAGACCATGATCGGAACGTGAAGTATACACATTTTCTCCTGGTCTCTGACTTGTCTTGACAATGCTTTCTAAGCTGTAACAAGCAGCCCATGTGTTAAGCACCCCCAGTGAGGACTCCAGACACCCACTCCACCCATCTCAGTTTATTTCTTGCGGGAGGCTGAGTTGGAGGCTGAGTTCTGATCTCTCAGCTGGGCCTGGCAGTCAGAGGGGAGGGGACATAATCAAAATGTATTTCCCAAGCCTGGGGGGTTCCTCAGCTGTTTCTGTGGGTTCTGCAGGGTGGTGTCCTCATAAGCCACCCCAGGGAAGCATCCCATTGCTGTCTCTCTGACTTCCCAAGGAATGCCTGTTACTGCTGGGTTGCTGGGGTGGAGACAGGCTGGATCCATGTCTTCAGGGAGCTCAGCTCCAGAACCTTCTGAAGCACATAGTGAGGCAAGCCCAAGGCCCCTGAGAGCTTCTACCTCCACTGTGGGCCCAAAGCAGCCCCTCACCCCCACTGCCCACCCCAGGCTCCTGCCTCAGTAACTTGGAAGACCTCTTTAGAAACCCCACCAAGTTAGCCTTTCTTCCTCCTCCCTCCCTCGCTCTTCCCTCTCACTTTCTCTCTCTCCACCGCCCTCCTGGTGTTCACAGAGCCCCTTGCTCAATAGGCACTGCTCTATACACTGAGAACGGAGCAGTGAACAACAGATGGACATCCTGCCCTTCCAGAGCAGGTGCTGGACAGTGAGGGACCACGCCACACAGGGTGTCAAGTAGGGCAGGTGCCCTGGACACAGTACGGCAGGGAAGGGGAATAGGCACCCTGGGGATGTACCATGACCTTACACAGGGCTCTCTGAGAAGCTGACATTTGGGCAGAGACTGGGTGGCATCCATGGAAAGACCTGGAGAGGATGATCAGGGCAGAGTCAATGATCTGTACAAAGGCCCTGGGGCTCTAGGACTGATTGTTCCCAGGGTGCTGGAGGAACGTGTAGAGATGGGTAGCTGGAGCGGGGAGGGCCAGGTGCAAGTGGAGGGTGGGCTGTTGCTGGAGTCTTATTGGGGGTCCCACTCCTGTTCGTCCCCAGTGTTGGTCCCAGATGCTGGTGTCTTGATAAAGAAGACCCTCCCAGACTGGGCCTCAGCAAGCCTAGGTCTTGGACCCACACCTTTGGCCTGAAAGCTTCTCCTGCATTCTCAGCCTACAATTCTAGTGGGTCCTGACAGCAGACGGTAGACCCCAGCCACTTAGAACGGGCTTACTGAACCTGACTGGTGTTGAGGGAGAGCACAGATGTCCCAAAGTTTCATCTGTCATGGGGACATGGCCTTTTTGGGAAGGTTCTAGGGATATACCTGGACTATAGACAATATTCAATAAATTATTACCTTTTATTATTCTTATTACACTATTATAGTAACAATATCCCTTGCCTGCTAGTCTGCTCTTCTGGAAAATTGACCATCTGACATGGTTTCTAGAAGTTGGTTCACTGGATTCAGGTTGTGGCTCAAGCACAGAATAGGCAGGTAAAATCTTTGAAACCGCTGGGGAAACCATGCACCTCTAAAAACCCTTCGTGGATAATATGTCTTAATATGGAATCGGTATTTTTACTCATAAAATAAAAAATAAATCACTTCCCATTAAAAACAACAACAACAACAACAACAACAACAACAACCCTTTGTGGAGTCAGGCAGCTCTGAGCTGGCTTTCCACAGAAAGGACCGGAAGGAGAAAGTGCAGGAAAATGGCATCAGATTGTCAAACAAATTGTGAGAATGAAAAGTTAGAAGCAACATAAATGTACGTAGGTAGGGGATTAGTTAGATAAAAGACAGTGTCTCCATACAGTGGAATACTTGTTAAACTGAGGATGTTAATACATATTCATTGTCATGGAAGAAAGACCCACCACACACTGCTGATTTAAAAAAAAAAGTTCTAGAACAACTCCACCCTACTTTTACAAAATGGAGGTTCCTCTGATCACTGAGAAAAGATCAGATATAAGAATAAAGGAGGGAGCTGGAGCAGTGGCTCGGCAGTTATGGTGTTTGCCTGGCATGCACAGGTTCAAACCCCAGCACCCACATACACAACTAAATGTCAGAGCAATGAAAGCCATGTGAAAAACTAAGTGAAGATTGATTCTGTCTCTCTCTAGCTCTCTCACTGTCCTTCTATCTCTTAAAAAAAAAAACAAGAATAAAGTAATAGTAAGACTATAAAAAAGAATAATAAGAATAAATAAAATTTCAAATAAGATCCAGGGGTGTTGTTGGAAAGGATGCTCAGCCAGGTTTATGATGTAGATAGGATACCCTCTGGTTGGTGGGATTTCAGGTGTTTTGTTTTGTTTTTTTAAAAACATTATTTTTTAAAACATTCTTTAAATGTATCAGTGCTGCCTGAGGTTTTTCTTAATAAGAACTATTTTTAGGATCTGAAAATATTTATAATGAAAAAGAAGAAATAAATGCCAGTTGATGCCAAGAGGCCCCCCTTGGTTTTCCACCCCTGGGTGCTCGTGGGAGGGTCCTTCCTGGACAGCTCCAGAAGACGAATTCCCAGCTGTTGTTTGCCCAGCAGAGGAAGGAGGGTGGGTATCAGTGCCCTCCCAGGAGGGGTGCACCGTGTCCTCCTTGAAGACCAAACATGGACATGGAGCCTGGGCCCCGAAATAGCCCCTTTGCCCCTGAGACCCTTGGAATTCTGCAGGGTCATCTCAGGGAGGGAAGGGCCTGAGCAGGTGCCTGCTGGAAACTTCCTTGCTGGCTCTAAACCAGAAGACTGGGACCTGAGACAGGCTCTTCTGAGCACAAGGCTTCTGGGATCCGGAGAAGGACTTCTCCAATGTCAATCCAGCTTGAAGAATTTCCAAGCCAACTTGAGTTTTCCTAATGAATGTGACGTCTATGGGATCCTGGAAATATGGCAGCCAAGTGTTCTGGACACAGATTCATTCAGGTACACGGCTGTCTTTTTTTTGCTACTACATTTAGACATATCTCAATTTGATTTTACTTGGGACTAAGGTGCCATTTTCATTGTTATTTTGAAAAGATCTAAAAAATCTTTCCAATTTTTTACGTCCCTTCCTCTTCCCCTTCACTACACCAGAGCATCATTGCTGTTGGTCAGGGGAGTGTTGTTCTTGTTTTTCAAAGGAAAGAGTCTCTTTGCGTCCCATGAATCTCTCAAGATCAAGTCAAGCCCAGTGTCTAGAAATAAGTGCATCCAAATCCGACTCCGCTGGGTGAGCTCCCCTCCATCTGTCCAGCACATGCTTAAGGCACCCTGGGGCCTGGCACGGCACTAGAACAAACTTTGGCTTCGTTTTCCTGTCCGCTATGAAGACATCACGTTGCCCACAAGACACCATAGGGAGTGGGGCATTATTTTGGGCACAGTGCTGTCTTTAAAGACGTGCCTCGCAGGAGGGTTTGTGAAGACCAACTAGGGGAGAACATACAGGAGGATATTGCAAATTGTAGTGCCCTGGGTGGGTATGACCCATGGAATACAGCAAGGGGTTAGGACCATTGCCCTGTCCTCAAAACCCAGTCCTATACCTCCCCAGCTGTACTCCAGAGCACATTACTCAATCTATCCTCAATCACCCCATCTGGGATCTAAGTACATGAATCACTGCACCATGTTTTTTTGGGGGGAAG
>PVKS010034361.1:0-20950 GCA_004027875.1 Aplodontia rufa | reverse complement strand
GTTCTCAAAAATTCTTTTAGTGCTAATGCTCTGGGATCCCACAATGCCTACATTTGATTAAGGAATTTTTAAATTAGACCCTTCTCCAATTTTTAGTTCTCACAAAAATTGATGTCGTATGTGCCTAAATGTATTATTTTTAACTTTCAACCATATAAAAAGATATCTTTCATAACTAATAACAACTTTCATGGAGTGCTTCTTACATACTACTCTGTATATGATTTAAAGTATACATTTGAGATGACTTCTAATCAGGTAGTCTAGTACTGTGTTGGCGTTAAATACATGTCATGTGTGTATGTATGTGTATGATATGTATATATATTTAAATGTATTCCATTAGAACCAGTATATCCAGGATATACTGTTTTGTCAATTTCTTCTCTTGAGCTACCACCTTACTTTTCCTTTTTATTTCTGAAGATATTCTGATAATACTTGCCCTAGGAAGATATTGAAGGTACTGAATTGTTCTGAAATACTTTTAATTTCTTTTAAAGGCTACCAAGAATGCTGCTTTACTTCAATATTTTTAAAGAACTCTATGGCTATCTAATATTTTCTAAAAATAAGTGTTTCATTCTTTTTGAAACTCAGAAAGTTCAGTGTTAACTCATTCTGAATAGCTTCTTTGTTGTAGGAAGAGTTGCTTTATAAGTAATTGCTATGGGACGTCAATAACGGTGACCTGATTGGTCTCTCATACTACCCACAGGTGGTTAAAACTAGATTTGCCAAGAAAGGTATTTATTAGTAATATTGAACTGAAGGACATTTTTAAGTGTACTCTTGGGCTAAAATTTCTGTATATTTCATTGGCTAGAGTAGAAAATTAGATATAGGAAAGTGTGTTTTCTTAGACTCTGACAATAGAAATAGGTTCAACACAGCTGCTAGCTGCACACTAGGTAAGGTCTACTGATACAGGTAGTTCCAGATTCCGTGAGCCTTAGGGATTATGGAGTTGCCACATAGAAGCCACACACCTATATTTCCATTTAATAGCTATTCCATTTCTCATTCCCTTGAAAGTTCACTTTGATCAAAGACAGTTTATGTTTTCACAGCCTCTTTTCCAAGCCATTCCTGTTCTATTTCAATTAATCCCACACCTCTCTATCCTTGTCCACATCTCCACTTCCCCAAACACCTCTTATAAAGTGGCTTCTTTGTGTTAAACCCCAAAAGCTGCATCTCCAATTTTGTCCTGCACAGCGTAACTGAAAGTTTGCACTACTGATTGTAAACTTCATGCTTGAAATTTTACTACTACATTGCTTCTGGAATATCATCTCCCAGTCTTTGTCCTCATTCTACAAAATAGTGGTTAGTAGATTGACAGTGGAGACAGATTTCATGGGTTAAGATTCTGACTTCCCAATTGATGTGTGAATACTATGATTCCAATTAATTTTGTGTGTGTGTGTGTGTGTGTGTGAGAGAGAGAGAGAGAGAGAGAGAGAGAGAGAGACAGTGAGAATAATCAGTACCTACCTCCAGGATGGTTGTGAGGATTTAGATGGCACATGTGAAGGTACTTTGAATATTCCTAAATCATAGCCAGTATTATATACAACTTATCTGCTTTATTGTTAAGTTCATACATGGCATCCTCATCCTTGGGCTCTTATTTTTAATATCACACTTTCATCCATGGTCTCCTTTTCTCCTTATACTATAAACTATTTTATGGTATTTTTGACTTTTGCTAGGTGTAAATAACCAATATATACTGATGATTCCAGTGCCAATCTCTCAGTTAGCATCTACTACATTTGAATCTTTATCTACCAACTAGTCTCCAATTACCTGTCCCCCAGGCAACTCAAGATCAACATTTCAAAATTGAAATACCCTTTCTATCTCTTTTGCACCACCGTTGACTCACTGGGCGCAACATCAGCTGAGCCAGTCTTCTCCAGAATCTGATGCAGTAGGGCCTCTGCAGTGAAGGGAGAAAAAAATTCAGAGTTCTATTTATATTTAAAAATCAAGAATGAAATCAAGCTTTTTATGATATGTCAAACTTGGTTCGACACTGGCTCCCCCACAGGGTCAGCGTGGTAGGCAGGCAGCCACGAGAAGAGCAGGCATCCACAAGAAGGAGGCAATGAGGATCTTACTTTCTCATTTGCTTTCAACGTTTTGTGACACTCCACAGCATTCATGTACCCAATTAAAGAGATTTAGGTTATAAGCAAAGTGGGCAATTTACTACCTAAACAGTTTTCTTCAACCAAGCCATAGTATGAAACAGAATTTTAGCTTTGTAATTTCAAAGCCTCACCTACAATATCCACTGTGTCTTTCAGTTCCGCCAATTTCAGTGACTCGCTCCACACTCTGCCCACACCTTTGGATGAGGCTCTCTTTACTTGTCATGTGGATATTAGTATACAGTCACTTAATAATCTTCCCACGTCCAGTCTTACTCTGTCTGCAATCTGCTATCTACCTAATTGTACGCTCTTTGTGTGCTACATGGATGATCATGCCATTCCTTGTTACACATCATTTTTAGGATGCTCAGGTTGCTATAAAAATCCTGTAGACTATTTGGCTTACGTTCTCATAGTTCTGCAATCTGGAAATCTAAGATCAAGCCCTGTCAGTGTGGTATAGTTTTGTGAGGACTCTTTCCTGCTTGCAGACTCATCTTTTCATTGTGTGCTCCCATGACCTTGCCTTGGTGAGTGCATGTGTTTCTGTCTCATTCTGACACTTTTATGACCTCACTTAATCTTTTTTTTTAGTTTTGTTCATTTTTATTAATACAGAACATACTAACAGAATGTTATTTTTAACATGATCAAAGTTACAAATAAACTCTTGTCAGTATCCAATAAACAATATTCACTTGATTCTTTTCTTGTTTGAATGATTCTGATTTTCTATTAGATAGTACAGTTATTTTTTTCCAGTTTATTCTTAAACTGCCTTATGATTTCAATGAAATTTCTTAGTTTTTCTTACTGAATAATTCCTCCAATTGGGAATTTTTTTCATGTCAAAATGCTTCCTGCAAATTAATGCGTTTTTCCAAGCCTTCACTTAATCTAGTTACCTTAAAATGTGTAAGATTCTTTGAAATTTGAATATGACCTTGCTTAATCTTAACTACTTCCTAAAACTGTCTCCAAACACAGCCACACTAGGGGTGAGGACTTCAGCATATGAATTTGTGCAATGGTGTGAGGGGATTCAGTCCAGATCATTGTTCAGTGTTCCTAATATCCCACCTTAGGAGATGCTGGGTTTCTCGTCATGGCATCTAAAGCTCTCTATGATCCCCAACAACCTGTCTGTCCTTACTCAGTTAGAATAATGCCTGGCACAGAAAGCTGTACTGAAATCGTACTTACCAGTTGCCCAAAATGTTCCATGTTATCTTTGGATTTTCTGTATACGTTATCCTCATATGCTAATTATTTATTCATATTTCTTGTTTGTGCTCATATAATGTATCATCCTTCAAGAAGTATGCACTAGTAATAACTTTCTTAAATTCTGTTCCTTATCTCTACTTCTTGAGTCTGGGTTAAATATCCTTCCTCACTGCTCTCTGTGTAAGTTAACATTACAGTATACTATAAAAATTTGTTCATTTGCATGCATCCCCATTAGATTATGACCTCTGAGGGCAGGGCTTATGTTTAACTATTCTTATTATAGTAATTTTTCTATTCCCCAATCTTAATATTAGATGGTTAGAGGCTCAAAAAATTCTTATTATGGGAAATTATTTTTTAGCATCACCTGTAATTATATACATTAATAAATATGGCTATCAATGTAAAATCTCTTAAATTCAAAAAGTGTATTGAATAATGTCTTTGTATCTTATAGGCCATGTCTATAGAGTGGCTGGGAGGTAGATTACAAAGTATCTTTAACTGTGTAAAAAAGATGTGGGGGACTGGAGGTGGGGGACAGGACAAAGAGAAAATATATAAACAAATCTGTTTTCACTTATCATAGCAGAGTGACATATTTGGGAAAGTGAAACACACCAACAGCTGAGAAACATGACTCCATGCCCAAGTATGTGTGAGTTTCCCACACCTTAATTTCCATTGCCATGGCCTTACAGGACCTAATCACCACCTAATCACTTATAATGGATGAAAACTTTTCCCTCTGCAGTAGAAGCAGTCGGAGACTGTCCTGGCTTCCTGTGTACCCAGCTTCCTACAGAGTGGGTATGACTTTGCTTCTCTCCAATTGGAATCCAATTTAATTTGAACTCAGACTATTACAGCATTCCAATTACAATGCCTTAACTGAGAGAATGAAAAAAATCACAGCAGCTCCTGAATATGGATTAAGTGAAAAAACATTCCTGTTGGAATAAGGCACTTGGCTGAAACTTCTCTTGCCATTTGCCACTGTGTATGCTATTGTGGCTTTATTATCTGGTCCAGGGAGTAGGGAGATAGATATTCTAGGACAATCCCAACCATTTTCACTTGGCCTTGAAATCTCTATTGCCCAGACAGGGGGTTTGGGAAAAAGTTTGAACAACCCAATCCTTCCCAAAATACACATACCGTTCAACATTCCTTCCTTGTCCCATGGCCAAGAAAAGACTTCATTTAGTTTGTGGAGCTGTTTTGCTTCCCTCTTCTTAATTGGTTATATGATACAAGAGCAACCATTTCAGGGGCAGGTCAAAAAGCCATCATGCACTCCCTTCCTGCTTTCTGCATGTCATTGTCATTATAGCCTTTCCCCCTACACCATGGGTTTGTAACAACTGCCAATATTTCCTAACAAATATTCTTGAGACACATATTTAGTCTTCAAAATTTTTTTCACAGCAAATCCATATTCATATATGTAGTCAATCATTTTGAGTGCTGTTAGGAGATGACTATTAGGATATGACCAACAAATTACAAAAATGGCCAAGTATAATTTAAAATAGCTCCTTCTTTATCATTGGTGAAGTGATTTGGAGTTGAACTGTATCCAAAATTTGTAGGCATTATTGGGGAAAGGTAGATAACATGGTGGTTGGATAATTCACTTACAAGATGTTTTTTTATTGCACCTGCAAAAACGTGGCTATGGGTTCTTTCTTCAGGTAACATATGCTTCTGTGTTTTTGAACTGATGACCTGCTTTGCACTTCTCAAATAGCAGCAAAACAAAATTCCCTTAGAATTGAAAAAAAATTTAAAATGTCAAATAGTATGTGAAGTTGAGAATTCTCTCAGGTAGAAGAATCCAGTTTTTAAAAGGCTAAAGAAATAAGCAAAATGACCCAGACATAAAACCTACCCTAAGAGAGAAAATAGCTGGGAGTGGAAAACCAATTCTTCAGAGGACAAAGATAGGAGGATAATTGGTTCAGAAGAAAAACTCCTACCTGAAGTAGAGAAAAAGCAGGTTGATAACCCTTGTGGGACTATGAAGGAAGGAAACCAGTGCTGTCCTCATAACCATGGAGGATGGGATGGCCCCCAGCATTAGAGACTCTATTGTGGAAGTTAACGGATAGAATAAAAGGAAGTCATTGTTCACACGGAGAGGAACCAAAATGTTTTCAGGCTGAAGAAAAAAAATTCAACACTAGGATTGAAACTATGAGGAAATAAAAAGACAAATGAGACACTAGAAAAGGAAAACCAAAAATGAATGAGTTTTTTAGAGATTATTGAAAGAATAATGCATATTCTGCAGATTATTGGATTCATTCACATTTCTGTTGCTACTAAATCTAAGGATGTGATTTCAAAACAAATGAAGACAGAATTCATTACTTTCTTACATACCAGTCTATAGTCTTTTACCAAATACTTACACATATCCAATATGATGCCTGCAGACAATGCTATGTGAAACAGGAAGTTGAACTCTTAAGCTACCAAAGTTGGTATGAGAGTTGTGGATGAATTTAAATGTATTATACTGAGAGTGGAATGGTTTTCTATATAATCTTTTCTGTTCAGAATTCTTCTAGAATCTTTTTTTCTTGCTTTCCAAAAGCAAGAAGAATAATACCGAAGATACCAAATACCGAAGATGATGAAGTTACAGAAACAGACAGAAAGAAGAACAATTTATGGAGAAAGTACACATCTCTAAATACCATTTAAAATTATTTACAAAACAAAGAGAATAAGGCATTTTACACTACTTTTAAAGGCCTTATTAGGCAAAGGAGAAACCAACCCAAGATGTCTGAACAAAAACTTTAAACAAAGAACATGGATATTTGGAAGAGAATCATTAGATGTTGAATGTTTCAGGAGAGACGGACAGATCATACTCCATTTCCTAGATATGTCTGTATAAAGACTTTGTCATAAAAACATATCCATCCTTTGTGAGGGCAAATTTAAAACTAAATGAAATGCTGTTATGCCATTCAGGAGACAGTGAGAGTTCCTCCAGAAATCTGCAGAATTTACTTAGAAAGTTTCCAATCTACAGCTAATGGAAAATCAGCAGCAAATGAGTAGATGATGATGCCCTGTCCATTGCTCCTCCCGAGAATTTCAGCTTCCAGCACTCACTTTTATTAATCTCAATCTCTGAGACCAGAAGCGTCAAGGGATACTCTATGTGAATAACCCCCAAAAACATAGCTGATGGCAATTGCATACAGATATCTGAGTCCTTCAGGAATTCAACCGTGTGTGTGTTTTATGTGGACTCTTTTCCCCAGTAGAGGAGTCTAGTCATCCACAGTGGTAAATGACGTAATAAGGAAGATCTTTAGCTACCTTCCCTTCCTTGTCTCATCTCTTCACTGTGGTTTCTTCACCTCCCTTATAACCATTTACCCTAGACACCTTGTCCCGGTGTCTTCTGAAGCCACAGACTTTCCCTGAGACTTGTAGGCATTTCCTGCATGGTTACATTTTTTAAAGTCATGTAACCTCGTGAGCTCACAAACAGTGGAATTCACCTCCTTCCATTCTTCAAAAGACATATTCACTCACCACTTTCATGAACTACAACATCTTTATTGGAATTTGACAAATTGCCTGGGAGGAGTCACTTCATAAAACGTGCGGCAACTCTCCCTGTCCCCTTTCTCATTCACAACCTCCCTTTTGCAGATTGCTTGAAAGCAGTTCAACTTCTTCCCCTGTTCATTACATGGTGTAGTAAATTTTTCCTTTCACAGTTTAAGGTAGGCCAGCCAAGCTGTGGGAGTTCCACCTACTATTCTAAGACCCTAGTTCTTTTCTCAGATGGCTCTCTCCTTAAAGGGAATCAGGAGTCATCAGGTGAACTAATATTATTAAACTTTTTTAATGTTCATAACCTCATTATGTAACACCTTTATTTTAGAGTTATTATTAGCTATTCTTATATAGCATAAGAATAAATTATTCTCAAATGTTTTATACAATAAATTGAATAGGTTCATACTTTCCAGGTAGTATACAATCGTTCTCAACTCTCTTTTCTGTTACCTTGGTAAAACAACAGTCTAATAAAACCATGAATAATACTCTAGACTTGTTTCAGCAAACTTCACTAGAGTGGAACCAAGTTTTAATGGGCTTAAGGATTGCAGTATTTGAAGCATGCTATTTTATTATTATTATTAGTTTAGCATGTTCCTACATATTGGAGGGATTTGTTGGTATGCATTCATGTATGCATACATAATGACAAAATAACTTGAGCCCAATCCTTATCCAGTATCTCCTCCTGCTCACCTACTCCCCATTCCCTTGTCTCCAATGTGACACCTCCTATTACATATACATGTATGTTAATTTTTGATTTTTCAAGTTTTGAATGCCTGCATGGGTATTATTTGGCTTTTCTGGGGAGTCCAGTGTACCATACAGAATTAATAACCCCTTTGTCCCTCTGTCTCTATGCTCTCTTTCTTCTTTCCCCACCTTCTCCACTGCCTCACCACCTACCTCATAACTATGATTTCCCTAGATTATGTGATACTTTGAATTTGGTGTGTCCAGCGAATAAACTTGTCTAACTTTCACCTTATCCTTGGTTTTACTCTAGTTTATGCACATAAGAGAAAACAGTTGACCTTTAAGTCTCTGGGTTATGTTTCTTTTTCTCTCAGCATGATTTGTTCCATTTCCATCCATTTACCTGCAAAAAACCATGATATTGTTCTTTCTAACATCTGAGAAGAACTCCATTGTGTATGTGTGTATGTGTATACACATATATACATATCACAGTTTTTTGATCCATTCCTCCAGTGAGAGGCATCTGGGTTGATTCCATAATCTAGCCATTGCAAATTGAACTTCTATAAACATTGTTGTAGCTGTATCTTTGTAGTTTGCTGATTCTAGCTCTTCTGGGAAAATACCTAGGAGTGGGATAGTAGCATTATACGGTAGTTCCATCCCTAATTTTTTGAGGAGTCTCCACAGTGCTTTCCAGAGTGACTATACCAGTCTGCAGTCCCACCGAAAATTAATTTTCCTTTCTCCCCACAATCCCTCCAGCATTAGTTATTGTTTGTTCTCTTAAACAAAAAGAAACAAAATAATAAGTCAATGAGCTCTGGACAGCCCAGAACTCTGAATCATAACTCTAACTTAGCTGTATGGTGAGTCTGACTTGGTGCCTGGCTGTCTCACACACAGATGGCAGACTGACAATGTATCAAGTCTTAACCTTATAATACAAAACAACATTGAGTACTCACAATTTTCCAGGCATTGTTTTAGGTAGTTTACTGGTTAATTTATCAAGTTGACTTTTATCATGGATTTAGAGATGAGACAACTGCAGGGCAAAGAGGTTTAAGAATTTGAAGGCCATGCAACTAGCGAATCACCAAGCCACAGTTTGGATTGTGTTTTTACATCTGGCACAGCTGTACATACTACAATGCTGCTGAAGACATTATCTTTTGAGATTCTAAGTAAATCATTGTCTGTGAAAAGGGTCTAAACCAAAGACCATTCCACCATAACAATAAAACTCTACTTGCTATCTTGGGATCCAATTTGCCTTGCCTTTGCTCAGAGGGACACCCAAAGGCTTGCTCATCTCACCAGTGTTCCTCATGGTGCACTCCCAACAGGGGGAAGCTCACTCTTTGACTTTCTCCAAACTAAAACTAAAATGTGTGTATACATATATATATGTGTGTGTATGCATTTATAGTGTGTACATATATATGCACACGTTTTCTATTTATATACACATATATATTGTATTATAATTATATATATTTATCATATGAAGTTAAGAACATTTACATCAGCACAAGTCAAGTTATCCATACAATGTGGATACAATTATTATAAATAAATAATAAAATAAAATAAAAATACAATTATTATAGAGATTTAGATACTAGTATTGAGTCCTTGAGGCAATTTGTATACCTAGGTTAGTCAATCAGCATAAGGAAGTGGGATATAAACCCTTTCTCGTACTGTAATAAATACCCTTACAGACTATTGTTCCAATTTACACATGGTCACTACCTCAGTTCTCCTTTGTCACCATACATATGTACAAAACAATACTCTATTCTGTATGAATGAACCCAAGAGATCACTTTTTCCAATCTGATCCAAAGAGACATTTCTTTCTGAGGGATTCATAATTGATCCTAATATATTTTTGTTCAGTTGGGAGCAATTGTAAACATAGAACCTACTTTCTGATAGTGACAGAGAGAAACAGCCAGGGAAATTTTCTGTTCAAGGAGCTCAGCTGCTTATGTTGGGGTCTATAATTTACCTTGTATCAATTACAATACTTGGACTTCTTCTATTTGTTCTATTTATAGCTTTTATTAATTTTTTAAATTACAACTTACTGAGCTCTAATTGAAGAAATGTCACTTAAAACTTCATTTTTTAAAAACATTTATATTGTTTTCCCCATTCACGTACAACAATCCCTTCACTATGTAAAATTTAAATGCACTGATTAAAAAAAAAAAGAAGTCCTGAGTTTCCCACATGGAAAAAAAGTTTTCCCCACTCAGAATCATAACTAATAGCTGCTATGACAGTTTTAGAATATAATCAACAAAAACTGGACTATTCAGTTTCATCTTTGAGGTGGGATAATCTCAGTTTGGGCTGACTAGTACTAATTTCCAAAAGAGATTGCTATCTCTCAAAGTGAATAACATGTTTCTTGCCCACATGTTTCCACAAATCCATGTTCTTGTTTTAAACATTGAGGTCATTTTATTTTTAGTTTTTTCAAATAATTAATGTATTCTTGTTTTCCTCTTCATAGAAACTTTTGATAATGAATCCTTGCTTTATTAGAGCTTGGGGCTTTTCAAAAGTTCAATTTCACTGTGAAGTCAAGGTCTTAAAATTCCTTATGGGTAAAAATGCTTTTTGCTTTATTTTCATCTCATTTACTAGATTAGTTATGAGCTTAACTAAACATTCATTTCATTGTTTTGTTGTGCTTTGTACATGCATATATTTCTGTAGGGATGTATGCATGTAAAGTAACTTCCTAAAATGAATTATTGCCCTGAAAGCAGATAATAGTTGGATGCTGACATCATTAACTAACTAAATAAAGGAAATTTCAGTTAATTAAATATATTTCACATATACACACATATAAATATATAGATATACATATGGTGTTTGGGAGGAGTCCAAGGTAATTTAAACATTTTCTGATTTGTAGAATATTTCTTCTAATATGGTCTATTTTGGTTCTTTGCTGGTTTGGTAAGATTTCTATTTATGAGAAATATGTGACATTGGGAGTTGAGAAAAATAAATTGACAAAGAAATTTTAATTTTTCAAGCAGATGGGTATATATTTTAGTCACAAAATTTGAAAAATTGTTTACATTCCCTTCAAATTTTGTGTTTTAGGAATAATATAAAATTATCTATGTACTTCCCAAAAAGGCTATAAAATGAAACTACACAAAAGGAAACACAGATTTGATTCTTCCAGGAAGAGCTAATGGTATTTGCATATCATTATGATCCCCCTTGCTATTTCTTTCTTTAAGCAGATATTTAAATTTGGAGATATATTTACTATTGTAAGTAATGTAATGTGATAGAAACAGTAGGAACCCTCAAGCCACGTCTCTTTACATCTCTATATGAAAGTATTATGTACTCACGTGACATAAGTAAGATAATCCAAGGAATATGAAATTTTACGATAACTGGTTATAACGTTCTTGTAACAAACTCAGCTGGGAGAACCTTATGTAGAAATTTATCACTTGCATATTTACCCTGCAATGATATGCTTTATATTTCTATTATTTTTGATCTTTGTATGTACAGAAGAATCTGTCTACACTTTTTCATGAATTATTATCTTTCACCCCAAATTTTTTTAAAGATTTATCCATCTAAATCTTTAAAATAGTAGACTGTTTATTTTACTTTAAAGAATAGTCGGATTTTTAAGATACATAATTCAGTCATTTTTACTCTTAGTAAATATCATCTGGATTGTTATCGTGTTTAAAAATCAGTTTATTTGGTTTTGGTATAACTATTGTTATGAACATTCTTGAATCTGTCATTTTCTCCTCTTTACACATATGTATATGTATATATGTCTATCTATTTATTTATGTACATATTAAAGCATATATAGTATGCATCTTGATTGCTGAATCCAAGGATATATGCACACAGTTACTTGATAATTAAAGCAAATTGTTATGCAAAATTGTGGTATTTAATAATTACATCCATATATGTGAATTTCAATACTCTAAATTATAGTGAACATTAGTATTTACTGATATTTTAACAGTAATTAATCTAAGGGTGAATGAGATAAGGTACATCAGATGTGTTGAATTTGTCCTTTTCTGATTCCTAAGGTAGTTAATTAATCATTAAATATATTTGTGTGCTGTTTTTTACTTTCTTTGAAATGCTTATTTATGTCTTTTGCCCATTTTTCCTATTGTCTTTGTCTTTTTGCTATTGATTTGTAGGAATTATTTTTATATTAGAATTCCTAATCTTTATTATTTCAGTGTTTTACAATTATCTTCTTCCAGTTATGGTTATAGTTTACATTTTCCCTCTTATGGTGTCATTTAATGAACACAAATTTCAATTTAAATAAAATTAAATTACTTTCATTTAATAAATGCTGCCTGCCCAGATTATAGTTTCCTCTAAAATAAAACCTTTTTCTCTTGGCCATGTATGTCTCCAATCCTCCTGTAGTTGATTTTTGTGTATGAATTAAAGTAGCATTTATTTATTCATTGGTTTTGTTTACCTCTCTGGGGAGAACCAGTTGGAACTGTGTCGTTTACTGAACAGTCTGCTTTTTCCTTCCTATCTGAATCTTCACCACTCTTGTTCCTGCAGTGCATGCATTCACAGGGATCTTTCAGTACTCACTTAGGCTATTTCACTGGTCAACATATTTATTCCTGAATAAATACGACACAGCTTCAGACACGTTGACTTTGTTCCTGATGTTTTCTAAAAGGGAAATCCCCTCACCTTGTTCTTCTCAGGAGTATAATGGATAGTCTTTTTCTTTAACCTTCTCTACATACCATATAATTAGATCAACACCTCTACTTTTAGAAAGGACAAAACTATTGTGAATTTTGTTGATATTTTTTTGTATCTATCCACCAATTTGTCATGAATTCATATTTTTACAAAATCAAGTCAATTTTTCTATTCATATCCATTTGCATGATTTTTTTAGTTAGTCTTTAATGTCTTCCAATAATATTTTGTACTTTTCTATAGCAAATTCTTGCATATCTTTTAAAACGTTATTTATGCAGTACTTTAATGTTTTAAAATTATTTTGCAAATGTACCTTTATACTAATGTCATTTTCTAAGTCATTCTGTTAGATAGATTTATACTTTTATACTTTTGTATATTGTACTTTCTATTTATTGTGTAACATAAACATTTTTAAAAATATAATTCTTTAAAATTAAAGATTAACAGCTTAATTTCTTTTTCATGTTGTATCACTCAGGATAAGACAGATTATGCTGACATGAGAAACAAAATAGGGGCTGGAGTGGTGGCTCTATGGTCATGGTTCTTGCCTAGCATGCATGAGGATGCAGGTTTGAACCCCAGCACCATGTACACAACTAAGTGTCGGAGCAGTTAAAGGCACATGAAAAAATGAATAAAATTGATTCTCTCTATTCTTTCTTTCTCACTGTCCCACTCTCTTAAAAAAAAAAAAAGAAAAAGAAAAAATTACAGGAACTTTAATGAACAAATGGAAAAGTAAAAATATTAAGATTATAATCATTCAAGTAAAAACATAAAATATGGGAAAAGAAAGATTCTCTCCCTATGTATATTTTACTTATGATTGAATTGATTAGTAATTGTTATTTGCTCTCACATTTTTCTTTACAAATTGAGAAGTTACATATCATGATTGAATTCATTTAAAAATTTTAATGTTAATATTAAGTTTAACAAAACTTAAAATTTATAAAAATCTTCCTGTCCCTAAATAAGATGAGAATTTAGAATACTTTTCTTCATTGGCTACTTCCTAATATGCTATTGTTGAGGTGATTTCTTCAGTCACTTACAGAGAGCTTTATATTTTTTTTTGGGTTTTATCTTTTGAGGAGAATGTCTGACTTCCTACTAATTTGGGTGCTATCTTTGCCTCTCCTGTTTTCAGGATAGCAGCTTTGGCAGTGACAGTTCAGCAAATACCAATTCATTACCATTAGCTTCCATGTGATTTCTTGCCTCTGAGGAAATCCCATATTTTCCCACTATCTCAAACGTTGCTTTTTTTCATTCAACATATTTCAATGTTCTGTGTTGGAAATGATTTTTTGCATATTTTGAATCCCATGTTATGCAAAATTAAAGATACATTTTCAGTCTCCACATAATTTAGGATATCTGGGTGCGCAGAAGATTATAAGTCTAAGCAGAAGCATGTCCCTGACACTATTATATTTTGCTTCAAAATTGCATTGTGATTGGGTTAGTAATTTAACCACCTCTTTCTCGGTTTTCTTATGTAGTTAATAATTACAATAATGTTATGAGACTGTTAAAATTAATGAATGAACTTAGAATGGTAACTTATGCACAGTATTTACTCAGTGAATGCTAGTAGTAGTATTGTTCTCTCATAAAGTGAAAAGATATGAATATTGCTTTCTTGTTAGGTCATTTTCCATATGCGGAAATCATTAAGTTAGGAAAGACAGAATTTGAAAAATTTATACTTGCATATTCAATTAAAAACAAAAGGATTTTATTAGTAATAGGAATTATATCTTATTTTTGTTTCAAATTGGACACCATACACTTTGATTATCAACTTGTTTCCCTAAAGAGTCAAACTATTGATCTTTATGGCATTAGGCCCACAGTGTAAAGTTTGCCAGAGTCTTTTGATAATTTACACCTAGATCCTTGTTTAAAATGCTTATTCTCAGAATCCTTCCCTAGAGATTTTGATTCAATAGGGCTAAGTTGGGTCTTTGGACACTTATTTTAATAGTGCCAAGGGGAATCTGGGACATAAAAATCTATGGCATCAGATAGTACAATAAAATGCAGAGTACATCCTCTTTACATTTTCATTTCAGGAAAAAGATCCCAGAAAGTAATTTATACTTCATTATATTTCATTTTAATATAAAATAGGAATAATTAAAATGGCCCTTTGTCATTAACTAGTTGAGGAAAGATGGCTATGAAATGTGCATTTTGGAGAGATGATAGAAATTCCAATTGCAGTCACATGATTGTCTAAGTTATAGTTTTGGCTCTCTTCTTAATGTTTGCATTTTTGTTTTATCCTCCAGACAAATCCAGCCAAAAGAAAGTCATTCTCTCGAATCTTCATGTACTTACAGTACAATTTCCTTTTCTATAATTTCCCTCATGTTGCCCCAAATCTTCTTCTACCATGTCAAATACGCTTTAAAAATAAACACCTTTAATTATGTCATATAGAATGTTCATGCTATAAGGAGTTAGTTCATTTATTTTTTAAAAAAGCCCATCAGAGAAGCTCATATATGGTGGTCGAATCCAGTGTGGGTTATAAGGCTTTTTTCTTCTATGATTTTGCAAGCATAGCTTGGTGGAGAGATAGGTTGACTGCACTCAGCTTCTATAATTCATAAAGCAGAAATACATCATAAATAGTAGCAAGAGTGTTTTAGCAATCAACATACAATAACAATGTTCTGGTTCTTTCTGTCATACATTCCTGATTTACTTCACAAAATTCTTACGAGTTGAACTTTTCAAAATGGCTTGCTCACTCTGTTTAAAACTTTAGTACTGGATGCAAACATGTTAAAAAATTCATTCAAATATAAGTTCCCAAACCAGTATAAAGATTGCAATGTAGATCTTTCATCCCATTTATCACATGATATACACATTTAACTGGAAAAAGGATAGGATGATGTGGTCCCTGCCCTTCTTACTATTATAATCCTCCCCCAACTTTACCCACCCTCCTCCAACCTTGTCTAACATAAAAAGTAGAAATGATTTTTAATAGAAAGTCCCTTCTTTGCTCCATATATTGCAACAGTTCTGATTATTAAGTACACCTCTGTGGTTCATTTGTATCTAGCATTGGGAGTTCTGAAAAACGAGCAATTAGACTCTAACAATGGGATTTCAGCACATAATAGACAGTATGCAAGGTATTTAGTTTCAATATCTTCATTTCTATTCACATCTCTATGTACTGTGTGATTTTTTCCCTTAATTTAATTTTAGTACCATTATTGTATCTGCTGTTTAATTTTTTTATACCTTGCTATAATTAAGCTTTTATTTGGAAGTCATTTTAAGCCCACTGCATCGTTGTCATAAAATTGTTGGTAATATGTGATTACATTATGTTGTCTTTTGCCAGGACACTCTTGTAAATGAAGCATTATCCTCAGAGATTTTCTTGGCTGAAAATGTAAGTAATTAAAAAGTAAACAAATATTATCTGTTACATATGCTATAATAATAAATACTTCAGTATAATACAAGTTAATGTCTCTTTTGGGAGATAGTTTAATCCTGCTACAACATGTTTTATAAATGGACAAATAAATGAGTAAGCACTTAATATCTTATATATATGGCATACAGATGCCCAGGATTTTTATATGTTCTCTCTTAGAGTATTTACACATTTCTTAACTGGCATCATCAATAATATTTTTAGCATTATTTGTTGTTTTATATTAATACCAGTTATGGAGAGGTAAAAATAGAATCACTTACAAAATTCCCAAACAATAAGTTATAGAAGCATCAGTCTACAAAATAGGCACCCTTTGACTATAGCTAATAGGATGAAAATTAACATATACTATTTGGAAAGAAATTTAGCAGTATGTATCAAATGCTTAAAAATATCCATGAACTTATATTCACTTATTTATTTCTTGGAAATTATCTTAAAGATCATTGAGATATAAAAAATGAATTTATACATGATATTCATTATTGTATTCTTTCAAATATTCAAATATTATAAATAAACTAAGCATATGTTTGTTGATAATTGGTTAAGTTGAATATAGGAAATTCATAATATAGAATATTTTATGCATATTAAAATAAAGTTGTAGGGGAAAAACAAATGATATAACATAAAAGGTTTATATTACATGAATTCACAACAAGAGATAAAATAGTGTAGCCAACAACAGTTTTCCATGATTAGTCAGATATGTTAAAGAAAATTCATGATGGGCACATCAGCAAGATGGTAAAGTAGGGGGACACCAGTTTTCACACCTGAAACAAATTAACAATAATTAGACAGATATTCATGAATGGAAATATCCCTAGGAGGGCTCAAGACTTCAATTAAGAACCCACTGCAATACAGTGGAGCAAAAAATACATGATAGCCATACAGAAATGATTACTAGGAATATTGGCATGGTTGAAACATCTAGAAATGGCTAGGAACAAAAAAGGTAAGAACTCTCAGTCTCAGCCAAATGACGGGTACTATCATAGTCCTTAGTGACTTGCTCTCCAGAGGATCCTGACAACTTTTGCCAGTAAGGAACTATGTTTTCACAGAATAGGTCCCTTAGTGTATATGAGCACAGACTCCAGTGTCTTGCTCATTTGGGAACACTATTAACTTTCACCACTAGGCAACCAACAGTCATTGCTGCTGCAAATCCCCAGACAAAGAGAACTGTTGTGCGCTGAACATCAGGAGAGCCTCAGTTGCGTCACTCCAGCAATGTGATGCCATCCCCCAACCTTGCCTCTTTCCCTTATCCTGCAGCTGTGGCCCTTCTATGCATGCAGAATCTCTAGATCCTGGTTCTATGTGTCTGTGCTTAAACACCAGAGACACCTTTGAGGTAGACTAGTTCAGGCTCCAGAACCAAGAAGCACAATCAGAATGTGCATGCTGCTACTCCAGATGCTGACTTTGCAGATGCTTTGGAGCGCTCACATAGGACACAATGGTTCTACCCTTGACTCAAAGTGCATCTTCAGTCTGGATGCTGGAGCTGTATTTGTTCTAAATATGTGGCTGCTCTATGCACATGTATCTTTGAAGCTCAGCTCTGTAGTGAATCCATGGGAGTCACATTAGAACTACTATGGCCTAGATTTTAGAGGGACTGCAGTTCTTTGCCTACACTCTGGACCCCATACCACAGATATTTCACAAATTTATGTTTTCCACATCATGCCATGAATGTAGTGGGAGCACCTGCACCCTGGGCACTGGACCTGTGGTTTTTCTTGACTCTGGGGCTGCAATTCCTCCTCAAAACCCTGCAATTGAAACCCTGCATTCGTAGTTGCTCCACAGATACCAGATGTCAGGGACCAAAGCCATCTCAATAGAGTGCTTGCCTACAAGCTGGACCCAGTGCTAAGAAGGATCCTTTTGGCGATGACTTCCCCCATGGAAAATGCAAGATCAGGATGACCTCAGCAATCTCTGCCACTAAAAACCTCAATTGTCCTAACTGAGCATCCTTGAAATGCTTTCTGATACTGATCTCAGCTAATGGAGATTAATGAAAAGTATTCCATCGCCTCAAAGTTCAAATACCACAACTACCTCAGATGTCACATATGCAACCACCTATAAGTGAATATATTTCATCAAAGAAATCAGTCAGTGAAATCTGGAAGAGAGAATTCTTCCACCAATTGTGTAGCCATCAACGCTAGGCTATAACACACACACACACACATCAAAAATATCAAGGAATAGTAATTCCTCAGAATCTGGAGACAAAAAAATCAGCTTTTTTTTTCAAATATTTCACAGCCCTCATATGTGATACATGTGAGTAACATTATTACAAAATTTTTGCGTTTTAAAACTTATATATTATAGTTGCACATAATGAAGGGATTTGTTGTTAATTGATGTTCTTATGTATATATGGGTAATAGCTGGTGAGGAATGCATGTGTTAATTTGTTGAAAACATTCCAAAATGTTGAGGCAAAACTTGAATAACATGTTTGAAAAACTAAATAACTTCAATGTATAAACAATTTATTTTTAATATGTAACTTAAAAGGTCATTTTCAGTAACAAAGATCAACAGTGGGTAAAGGCTTCAAAAACATTAAGGAAGCATGATAATGCATAAGGAACACAAAAATATTCCAGTAATGAAGATCTATGAATTCTCAGAGAAGGAAATCAAAATAATTATTTTAAGGAAACTAAACAGGCCATTTTTCAGCAGACAACCCAAAAATCAAAATGATAATACATGAACGAGGATGACAAAGTGAACAGAGAAAGAGATCATTTTTTAAATCCAAGTTCTGTAGCTGAAGAACACATTAAAAGCAATAAAAAAATAAGAGTCAATAGAAGTATCGATTGAGTAGAAGAAACCAATAGAACAAAAGTCCCCGACATGCACAACCCCCTTTGTGTTTGTTAAAACACAAAGAAAAAGGAAAAATTTGAAAGCAGCAAGTAAAAACAGACATCACATGTATGGGGACATCTATAAAGCTATAAGGATAACAGTGCATTCCTCAGAAGAAACCTTAAAGCAGACATGAAGAAAGTCTTGAAAGAAAAAAAAACTGACAATAAAAAAATATTTTATACTGCAGGGGCTGGAGTGGTGGCTCAGCGGTTACAGCGCTTGCCTGGCAGGCATGAGGACCAGAGTTCGAATCCCAGCACCACGTATACAACTAAGTGTCGGAGCAACAAAGTCTACATGAAAAACTAAATAAAATTTATTCTCTTTTTCTCTCTTTCACTTTCCCTCTTTATTTAAAAAAAATTTTTTTTTTACTGCGAAACTGTCCTTGAGTAATGGAGAAGAGACAAATAAAAATAAAACACAAATAAAAAATGAAGCTGCTTATCATCAATAGAACTGGATTCCAAGAAATGCTAAAGTCAGTTCTTCAAGCAAACTTGGAAGTCAATATTTAGAAAATTGAAAACATAGAAAAGTATAAAAATCACTGGAATCATACATATTTAGTCGAATTCAGACTAGTCTAATAATATATTGGTGATATGTAAATCACTTTTACCTGTAGTATAATTTAAAGGACCAAAAATACTATAAATAATGAGAGCTACAATAATCTGTTAATGAATGCATTACATAAAAATATGTAATCTGTGATGTAAAAAAATTAAAGTATATGTGGCTAGGAGAATGAAAGCATAGAGTTTCTAACATACAAAGACAAAGAGAAATCATATATGCAGAAAGAAAAATCAACACTTTGCTTGCATGGGAGACTAATTATTATTAATAGCTAAATTCTCATCTGAAACAACCAGAAAGCATGGCTCACATAAATAAAGTGCTGAAAGAAAGAACATGCCAACCAAAATAAGCAACTCTCCTCAACCCAGTATTCTCTGTCTGGTAAAAATACCATTCAAAAATGAAAGTGATGGGGAGATGATGCTGACATTGCCTGTAACTCTCACTATGTACAACTCAAATCCTGAATTGTTAAACATAAGGGAAATTGGAAGATTATCAATAATACAGATGCCTGGCTAGGGATTTCCTAAACCAAGGACTAGCATGGCCATGTCCCATGTGCTTGCCTCCATCGAGAGTGGAGAAGGCAATCACACACATGTGTCACAATTAAAGCCTTCTTTCTCCAGCCAAAATACAACAAAGTGGGCAGTCAAGTGGGACTTTGCCTTGCAGAGAAAACTTACAAAATAACTATGATTCCAGCAGACACTAACACCATTGCAGCCAAGTTCATTTTAGTCCAGACTTTCTAACTTTCCAGGCTTTAATGAAATAGCAAAACACTTTCTCCCCTCTTCTCCCCTTGTTCTGGGGTTGCATTAGAGAAAGTTACATTGGTACCTGGGTCTTTATCTGCATAATGTGACAAGGAGAATCCCGTGCTCTTCATAATTTGAAGATTTGTGGTAGCAATGGGAAAGTGTGCCTCTTCTTCACAGTGCATGTATTTTAGTACAGGCTTAGAAAGGAGTCTGGACCAATATTTGTGCCTCCCAGTAATATACCAAGCTCCCAACTGGTGTCACTATAAGCTGGGTGGAAAAGCGGTTCTTCTAAATGATGTAAAAAGGTAGTGCGTCCTCACTCTTTGGGATATCACTATCAGAGAAAGCAGGATAAAAGATACAATTTAAATAAGATCTAGTCTTATAAAATATCTCACAATATGTATCTCTCTCCTTCGAAAGCTGCTTATCATGCAACTCACCATAAAGATGCTAACTTGGATAAGAAAAGGTTAATGTATTAGTGGGGACTGAGACTGAGACGATGCAGATGTTGAATGACCTGACAATGATTTTTTTTTTAATTTTTTGAACAACCTTACACGATTTTAACAAAATAATATAAAATGTGTATAAAATGTGTAAATATTCTGGATATTGCAATTATCTCCAGAAGTGCCCCCCCAATTACCCTCCCTTATCCCTCCCTTCCCTTTCCCTTTATAACTCTAAAAAAAGATATTAGATTATAAAGCATTACATCTTATCTGGATTTAACTCAT
>PVKS010034360.1:6699-21052 GCA_004027875.1 Aplodontia rufa | reverse complement strand
CCCCTAATTACCCACCCTTGTCCCTCCCCGCCTCCTTCCCAATATATCACTATGAATGCCTTAGGTTGTATGTCACTACACCTTTTCAGTGTTTTAATACGTGAGAGTTAACCTCCTTTTGCAATGGTCAGGGTTTAGCTTCAGCCTCCACAGATGAGTGAAGGCATTCAACCCTTGGTTCTCTGGGTTATGCTGACTTCACTCAGCATGATTTCTTCCACAGCCATCCATTTATCTTCAAAGGCTGCAATATCACCGTTTCTAATTGCTGAGTAGAACTCCATGGTATATATGTACCACAGTTTTTGGATCCATTTATCCAGTGAGGGGCATCTGGGTTGTTTCCATAATTTAACTAAATTGAGCTGCTATGAACATAGATTTTACTATGTCGCTGTAATGTGCTGATTCTAAGTCCCCTGGAGGATACATCTGAGGTATTAGAAATAGCATGTGCATAAACCTAGCTTGGCTCAATGTTGCATTATGGCTGGAGGTTAGGATGCAAGGTTGAAAGGAGAGAGTTAGCTTATTCTGGGTCTGGGGATATAGTTCAGTGGTTGAGCACATGCTTAGTGTTTGAGCTAAGCATTGGTTCAGTACCTGGCACCACCAGTGACCAAATAAGCTCATTCTAGAAACTGAGTAAAGATTGGAAAAAGTGGTACTAGGGAAGTAAGACCAGTGGGTGATGTTGCACTAATCCAAGCCAAAAATAGTGAGGAGCTAGGATTTGGTGACTAAATTTATGAGAAGGGAAAGAAGAATTGTAGGTTTTTAGTTTCAACATCTAAGAATTTAGGAAGAACTTAATTTAAAACACAGAAGGTATGTAGTATCCAGTTGCAGATATCTTACAGGTGTGGGGCTCAGGAGAGATTTGCTGGAAACTCAGGTTTACGGGGTTTTTTGATGAAATGGATCAAGTGTGTTTTCAGATAAACTGTGGTGCTGAAATCAGCTTTCCTGAAAACTAAACAGTTGCCAAGTCATTTGAAGAAAGCCCAAGATCTGGGTTTAGAGTTTTGATTTGGAAATCGTTAGCATAAATATGCTGGTTATATCCACAAGAATAGAGGGTGTAGAAAAGAAAAGGGCAAAGGTAGAAGGCAGGCTTGAGGAATCTCAGTGTTTTAAAAGTGAACTGAGAAAAAGAACTAGGGAAGGATATTGCCATGTAATAGCTGCTGCCTGGTACAGCCCCCCACACACCCCCACCCCGCTGTCTGCTCTCTGCCCATAGCAGTCTGCATTCTCCCATTGTCCAGTCTGTAATGCCCCTTTACCCACCTGCCGGAGATAACTTTTTAAGAGAGAAACCAAGTCATGTGGTGTACCAGCACAGAAATCAGCTTTAGTTGGTTCTGTATTTTTCATGAAGTTATCTGTTCCCTTTAAGTTTTTAATCTAGGTCCTACTGCCCAAAGATGAAAGTTTTGATCCATTTTTCCTTATATTCCAAACCACCCTACTGAGTATATTTGCCTTATAAGACACATCCTTTAAACCTTTGCCCACTTTGCTTTCTTAACTGTTAGCATTTTTTGCATTTTCCAGTTATCATAATGTTAGTTTACCCCTTAAGGTCCAGCTAGATGCTCAGTCCTCTGAATCCTCAAAAACCTCCATTCCTAAGTGGAGGCCTCTCTTCCTTTTTTCCCTTCTAGCGTTATTGTGATTTTTATTTCACTTCCTCTTGTTGGTTTTTACATACCTTTTCCCCATTAGATTATGCACTCTCAAAGAACAGGGGCTCTTGCTTGCTCAGCTTTCCCTAGGGCAGCCAGCACAGTGCTTTGCTTTAGAAGTGTGGGGATCCATATGTTTTTGTTTGTATTTTCTTTTTTGGCATGATTAGTATCTAAAACCATAAATCATGAATCAAAGTGGTCTTCACGCTTTGTTAAGGTATGCTTCTAGAAACTACATCTCAATGCAGAGAATTTTTTTTTCTGAAGAGTATTATTATTGAAGGATTTAGCATCAGTAATAAATTCTAAAATCAAAAATCAGTTTGAAACAAGATATCAAATTGTGCTCCTTGAAACAGAATTTTAGCAATCCAGGAGAGCTTGAAAGAGCTTGTCTAGTCTAGTAGTTTTCAAACTGTTGTCTATAAAGGGCTGTAGGGACAGAACTTGGGATGTAGGGGATGCCAGGCCACACAAACCTAGTTGCACCCAGAGCGATTCTATTTTCATGTGTTGATAAATGATACTTTCAAACAAAATCATATTAAAAAATAGTTTTCCTATTAATATCAGTTTGAAAACACCAGCATAACCTTCAGACTACTTCTGTATCCTTTAACTCTGGGCCTCCATTTCCTCATCTGCAAAATATGAGAATGGTGCTATGATAGCTTGTGCTTTTATGCTAAGCCTCCTTGTTCCTTTCCAAGGCAGGCGGAGGGAACCAGAGAGGTTAAATGGCTTACTCAGGCATCACAGAGTTAGTAACAGAACCAAGACTAGAATTTTATGACCCATCTTAATTGACATTTTCCTGTCTTTCATCCTTTTAAAAAAAAACCTACAAAGTAGATATAAGCAAACTATAGATATTATTTGGAAAAGTTAGATATATGAGAAGGTGTATAAATAGCATGTAAAAATGAGCTATACCATATCATAAATTTACCTTATTTAAAGCTGGTGTGCTAGCTACAACCTGCATTGATTAAACATTTACCTGATTTTATGTTCATTCTTCAAGTTTATAGAAATATTTGGGTGAGTTGTTTGCATGGCCCATTTCTGTTTTACAAAGCAATTTATGAGTTGTTTTCTTCTTGATAAATCTGTACATAATCAGTGGAAGCATTCCATTAATCATTCTTTCATGTTTAAGTCTCATTGTATCTAAATTGAAAAGCATCCCTAAGAATTCGTGAGGGTTTGGGAAGCAGGAGTCTCTAGATTCTGCTCCTCTCATTCATCATCTTGCTTTGCTCATCTTCCTCTCTTCATCCCCTCCTCTCCAAATCAAGGGTATCCGTGAAGAGGAAACGAAGTCACAAAACAACTGTCTGAGAGGTGTGTGTGGAAAGGAGGGAAAGAAGGGCAGTCATGCTCCTTGGCCTTGTTGATGGTGAGGGGCATTTATGGGCTGATTGCATTCCAGCCTTGGGGGCTTTTTTGTTTAAAGATAAAATAAAACAGCTCACAGAGACACCTCCTTCTTCCCCCTCCTTCTGCCTCCATGAGTCACTACCCATATGGCGTGCTGCTGCTGAGACCAAGGAATGAGTGAGTAAAGGTGTTTAGAAGTGAAGTATTGGTCCTAATTAAATAAGTGTCCTTTGCAAAATAAGTGTTAAAACTTTAACATATGGATCCCTTACTAATCTGGCATTTATAGGATTTGAATAGGCTAAGCTACCTTTGTATCATAAAAAAGGAATTGGATGTGCCAGTTATAGTAAATACAGTAGGAAAGATGGCAAGGACAACCTACTTACAACAAACTTTCTGAGGACATCAAAGCATCCATTGCAAATGAACAAATTCTTACAAGATTGTAAGACCTGCACGTAGCAACATGTTGTAACCTTAACAGTGATCCATAATGCAGTCTGACTTCTCTCCCCTGGACCTCTTGAATAGGTTCAAATTAATGAGAATTTCTGATCAGAGCGGTATGTCAAGTTCTTTTTTTAAAAAATCTGGTAGCTTTGTTACCAAGTTTCATATACATATACATACATTTGTCTTTGGAAAGATGCTAGGCTTATCCATGAACAGAGATAGAAATACTTACTTCTTATAAAGAATAAAACATCTTGCCTTTAATTTGATTGCTGTGTTTTGAATTTATTTTATAATCCTGTAAAGGAACCAGAGAAATTGTGTTGATGGTTATTGCTTTCTGAGCTACATTTTGAGAGTATTCTTGCTTGTTGTGCTATTGGGTGAGAGCAGATAGGCTATTCTGCAATTTGCATTAATCCTTGAATTTGAAATTTTCCATTTGTATGTACTTTTTCCCCGAAATACATTTTAACTAAGTCTAATCAACTTCACTGGTAGAGAAAAATCAACATGTCATTGGTTCTTTTGTTTCTGGGATCACTTACTACAGCACCCACCTTCAACTACTTCTCATTCTTTGATTCTTTATTAAACATTTGACGTAAAGCTGTATGGTTAACAATAATAATCACATAATTATGGTGCAGAAAAGCATAATATCCTCTTGAAATCTTTATGATAAAGTAATACTTGTTTAAAGATACTCAGTGTCAAATCTTGCAGAAATCTGATTGCAAAGGAGGAAATCTAAAAAGGCAAAACAGCTTCAGAAGAGATAACACTGGGAAAGCATGAGTTACTCAGACAGGACCGAAAGAGAAGATTGTAATCCTTTGCATTTCATTTTGGTTTTTTGTTTTCTGAATTTTTAATTTAAATAATTATGCAGATACCTACCTCTCTTATTTGTATATAATCGAAATTTTAATAACTTTTTATTTGTGAATATTAAATGGATCCTTTCCATAACATCTAATTACCTCTAAAAAAGACTTTTGAAATCTGTTTTATAGCAACATTGGGTTGATTTATAAAACACTATTTTTCATTCAAACACCATTCCTGCAGTACACCTTCATTTGGAGCTCATGTTTATTCTAAAAGAAACATCTAACACTCAAGGGTGTAATTCAGTACCAGTGAAATTGCTTGTTTTTCTCACAAAATTGCCATTAATAAAAAAAGATGGACTGAACAAATTTTGTAAAAGATTTTTAAAGAGCTTTCAAATTCAAAATCTTGCATGCAGTTCAGTAAGAATCACTATAAAAATATGGAGACTACTGAAACAATTACAAAGGAAAGATGTGATGTTGAAAGATAAGTTTAGCACTTTTGTAATATACCACGTCATAATGGAAGATTAATTTAGACTGATAAACAAGCCACATTTGTTGCCACACATCTGAAAGCTGACTTTGTTTATAACGGGGGTTTGCAGTATCTGGAGAACTGCTTCCTTGGTTTTCCATGAATGAATGCTTTTCTTGGTAGACGTTGTGTTCTGGACTGGCATAGACATCTTATTCAGAATGGGTGTGTTCTCTCCTCATTCTTAAGTTGGTGGGTTTTCAGCATGTGAATATTGACTGGGTTTTCTTCTCATTTTTGGCTTTCTACTTTTCTTCTTCCACAGCAGTCAGTCAATAAGGACAAGTCACAGGATTTCAGACTGAGCTCCCAGTCAATGACGCAGTAAGCAACTCTTCCTTCTAAATAATTTGCAGTGATAAATAGTTATGGTTTCTGGAGGGGGTTTTGTTTATTTCTTTTTATTTTTTAGGATAATTTCTCCATTTCCCTATTTCATAGCATAGGATCACACTACAATTTAAAATTCAGATAATTGATTTTTAAGAATTTTACACTTAGGAGAATATTTTAATGGTTGGTCCTTGAGAATGTGTATTATTTCAAAGCCATAATAAATGATATTAAATAATATCACACTAAAGTTTCAAGGACTTGTTTTGTCATTTACTTTTATTTGGGGTAACATCAAAATGACATCAACTGTAAACAAGTGATGTGGTAAAATAAAATTGTGAAATGCCTATTTTGAGGCATTAAAGAACAAAACACTAATACTCAGGTCATCATGATTATTTATTTTCTATAAATGCCAAATATATTTGAATAATTTATTTTGAGGTATTTATCTTAAAAGATCTCTGGGAAGACTTTTTTTGGAACTTAACTGTGTCACAGTGCATAAAAGGAAAACTCCATCTATCTCAAAAAATCTTACTTCAAAACCTTCCCAAAGTATTTTTCACTTTTTATCATTTCAGATTATCTTTTGGACCTAATATTAAGCCCAAACTTCACTTCATACTACATTACTAACAAAATATAACATGAGTGAAGCAGCTGTGATGTGCCCTTTCACCACTCTTGGCACACGCATGGATACATGCTCACTCACACATGCACACACGATCCCTGCTGAGTTTCCTGCAGGAAAATATTAGTTCGTTAACACTGCTATATGCTTTGAAGCTCTGAAGAATAGTTTGTCTCTTCTACTTTGAAAATTCTGATTCAGATGACAGTAATTTATTAAAACCATGCAGTTTTTCACAATACACTGGTATTTCATTCTGTAGATGCAAGATGTGTGATTTTTAAATGGACTTTAAAAGAGTCACAAAATCATAATGTAGAAGATACCTCAGAAAGTTTTTCTATAACCCTATAACTGTTCTATAACTGTTTTTATAGTACAAAAAAACTGGGCTTTTTTTACCTTTTTCTCATTTGTTTTTTTCCTTATTTTACTGTTACTTTTTTCCACATTTTTATTGGTGCATTGTAATTGTACATATCGATGGGATTTGTGTAACATATTTGTGCATGCACACAGTATAATTTCACCAGTACCCCTGCCCACTATTTATTTACCCTTTGTGCACATTTCCGAGAGCACATTTACGTCAGAACCTGCAGTAAGACCTAAGTCTCCTGATGCCCAGACTATGTGGTTTTCTTGTTTGTTTCTTCTTTAACTGGATTCAGTATTCACAGTTTCCTTAGTAAGATATCATTTTGTAGTTTTCTTTTTTGAGAGGTAAGATCTATTGATAATTATATAGCTATATTTAGCCTGGTAAGCTTCATGGTACATTCACCCATGTTTTCACATTTGATCTTCACAAAATCCCTGGGAAAGAGTCAAACCAGTGTTATGACAACTGTTTTACTGAAGGAGAAACAAGATCTGAAAGGCTATGGCTTGCGTGTGGCGTGTGGCAGACCCAGTTCCAGAAAACAGGTCCTTTTGATTCCAATCTGCTCTTCTTCCCATGCTCTCCCCACAGCTGTACCGCAGGACAGACATGTAACCAAGTCTCTCAGGCTTTTAACTGCCAAGTATGTTTTTAGTACCAATCTCTGAAAATTTAAATTCTACATAATAGTAGATAATACAATCACTGACTCTAAGGAGCTCATGCACAATGACAGATTGCACAGATATAAAATAAACTGGGAAAAGAAAAACAAACTTTTCAGCAACCAAACCAATAACCATAGTAGTACATTAGGGGCATGTTCTCACTGTCTTTGCACAAGTTTTATAAGTTTTTTTAAGAACTTTTTACTAAATAATGCATACATGAAAGAATATCTTCTACACGCACATCGCTGTGACCACATTGAGTAGCTGTTCTCAGGTGATACACAGATCCATACCCTGTGCTCCATAAGCTCAGTAGGTCTCACATTTGTCTATTTTTAAAGCTTGTCAGGGTAGCTTAGTTTCTCTTTTTGCACAGAACTCACTTAAGAATCTTCTGAAAAAATTTTTTATTTCATAGGAGAGATATGTCCAAATGCACAGTTCATCTAAAGTCTTTGGGCTTTCCCTGTACTTATAATTTCTTAGAATTTTGAATGAATTAAGATGGGTTTATCATGAGTTGAAAACTGTAGGCAAGTTGATGATAGAACATTATAGCCTGGTATGTTCAGAGAAGTCATTTCTTTAGTTCTTTAATATATCTAAAAGGAGTCCATTATATTCAAGTAAATGGACAAAGGCTAATTTTTTGTTTGTTTTGGCCAGGGAGAATGCCAATCACTTCTGTGCAAACAATTTATATGCATTTTAAGAAATCTACACTTCTTTTAAGATATCAAGAGGAATTTTTTTGTAGGTTAATTTTCTTGAAAGTCTTAAACTTTCAACTTTTGTACCTCATGCCCCTGGGAAGTTCTTCATTTATTTTCTGGTGCTGAAGTCAGAATTTTGTAATAAAGCTTCTGTAAATATGTTATAATCCCTAACAAGTAATATTAGTATTCCTTAGCTATTCACATATTCTCTATTGGGGTTTTTTGTTGTTTTTTTCTGATTTTTAACATTAGATGGCTTTATGTCATCAACAACTTTAGGCAGAGAGATTAATCTGGATGGTCAATCATTATTAAAGTCCTTTGTTTTTAAACATTCAAATGCCAACTGAGTGAACGCATGCATGAATGAAATATAGTACAGCCATGAGTGCCAAATATGCTATCATCCCTCTACTATATATTTTTGTCCATCTTTATAATATTCCTATTCCAGGCTTATTTTTTTCTTCTCTCCTTAAGGATGTTACTTGCAACTTTTCTAACTTCTTTTATTATCCAATTTTCAGCCTTTCTGTTGCTCTCACCTCTTCATTTCTGAAATCAAAACCATTCCACTGTCATATGCAACACCACAGGGTACTCAGAACTGAGCTTGATGCACTGAGAGATTTCAAAAAGTATCACAGGTTAGATGAGGAAATTGAAATAAGAATTTTGAAGGAAGCAAATTATATAATTGGGTGCAAATTGGTGTGTGAAGCATTTTGTTATAATAGGAAGAGAGGAGTCCAGAAGCTTGGGAAGGCCTGTGGGAAGAGTTTTGCAGTGGGAGAAAAATCAGGCTAGAGATTGCACTGTGAGGGAGTTTGGGGAGCAGCAGATGATTGGAAGGAGGGACCAGGACATATACCTTGATGTGTTTGCGTAGCATTTTACATGAGCCTGAGCAAACAGTTGTCTGTATCAGGAATTTGGTATTGTTCTAGACCTTGATGCTACTTCTGTAAAGAACAATCCGGAGCATCATTTCCAGGTAAATAACAGTGGTTCATTTGTGAGCATCATTCCAGTGGGGGAAATGTTATTCATCTGTTCTCTGTCCTAGGTTATGTGCTAGACACTGAAATGCAGTAATAAATGATGCACAGTGTGTATCTTGGAGCAGTGCTCGGTATGGAAAGGAAGACAGACTATGCATAGTCATTTGCTAAGTAGAGGTTTGCTGAGCACCTACCACATCTCAGTGTTCTAGGCACTAAACAGAAAAAGAAAATCCTTGCCACAAAGAACTAACATTTTATTTACTTACATGTAAAATAAATTAAATGTCTTTCAGATATAGGCTATGCTATGGAGAAAAATAAACCATGGGTAGGGAGAGGGAAGTATGAAGCTTGCGATTTGAAATTGGAGTGTCAGAAAAGGTCTCACTGAGAAGCGCAGAAAGAAAAAAGAAAATGAGTGATGTGAACATGTGGAGAGCAAGCATAGAACCCTCAGGCAGGAGTGTGCCTGGTATCCTGAAGGAACAGAAAGGAGATTGCTGGAGTTTCTGGAGTGAAGGGGGCAATTGGGAAAAGAGTACATGAGATCAGGAAAAATAGCAAGGCCTGATAAACCATTGTAAAACATTTTGCTTTTACACTAAGTGAAACGGGAGGCTGTTAAACTGAGGGAGTGACTGGGAATTTAACAGGCTCACTCTGACATTTCAGGTGAGACGAGGCATTAACGGACAAGTGTCATTAAGATAATATTGAAGTTGATGGTACCTTAAAAAGAGTAGTACCAGTGGAGTTAGTGAAAAGGGGTCAGATTTTGTGCATACATGCATATTTTTTTTCATTATAATAAATGTTTATTTAAAAGGGAAAATTGATAAATGAATGAAGAGTTCAATGATACTGTCCATGCTCTTACACTCATCCCCCTCAGCTTTCTCATCCATAACATGAAAGAACGTGTATGCATATTATTCAAGCTTTATCACTTTGAAATCCTTTGAAAAATATTTATGTCTCACTAATTTGTTAGTAAGAGAAGGAAAGTTCAACAGAAATGATTCTTTTAGGTGCACTTCAAATTCTTTCATTTATACACATCTCAATCTGTTCTCCCTTTTTATTCTTTTTAGGCAAGTTTTCAGGTATTAATATCTGCAAATGTGCCTGCCAAACATTCTGAATCTGTGATACTTTTTTTTTTGAACAACCTTACAAGATTTTAACAAAATAATACAAAATGTGTATATATTCTGGATATTGCAATTATCCCCAGGAGTGCCCCCCCCAATTAACCTCCCTTATCCCTCCCTTCCCCTTCCCACTATAACTCTAAAAAAAATATTAGATTGTAAAGCATTACATCTTATCTGGATTTAACTCATGCTACTAGACCAACTTTCTCATTGTCCAGGGTCTAGTCCCCACCTCCACAGATGAGTGGCGACAATCGACCCTTAGATCTCTGGGTTAAGCTGATTTTACTCATCATGATCTCTTCAATGCATATTTTTAATACTTTGGTGAGATATACTTAATGTACAATGCATTGCACATATTTAAAGTATAGTTTAATAAAGGTACATGCCCATGAACTGTCACAATTACATCTCCTCAAAGACTTCTTACATTCTTTTTGTTATTTCTCCCTTCTACTTCTTCCCTTCGCTATCATCCCCTCGCAATCACCTATCATCTCTTTCTCACTTTCTAGAATTTTAAATACCACAAATAGTTTTATTCACTTGCCTATTGATGAGTCTTTGGATTGTTTCCAGCATGAGAAAACACAAAAAGCTGATATTCACATTCCTGAATGTGTAAACATTAGCTTTCACTTTTCTTGGGCAAAATATGTAAGAATAGAACGGCTCAATCATATAGTTGGTTAATGCTTAACTTTTTAAGAAACTGCCAAATTGTTTTCCAAATATGTTTTCTGTATGATTGTAGCATCTCACAGTCCTACCAGTATATATGAGAGTTCCACTTCCTCACCAATCCATGAGTGTTTGTCATTTTAGCCATTCTAACATGTAGATGTGTCTTATTGTGGTTTCAGTTTGCGTATCCCTAATAACTGATGATGTTGGACGTAGTTTTATGAGCTTATCTTCCATATATATATATATCTGCTTTGGCCAAATGTCCGTTCAGATTTTTCCCCAAATTTTTATTAAGTTGTGTTAATATTATTACATTTTGAGAGTACATTATATATTCTAATTTTTTATTATTATAAGATTTGTGATTTGTGAGTATTTTTCCAGTCTGATTTGCCCTTTTATTCTCTTAGCAGTGGTCTTTGTAGAGCAAACTTATTTTGATAAAATCCACTTTATCAATTATTTTCTTTTATAAATTGTACTTTAGTATACTAAGAATCTTAACCTTTGTCAACCCAAAGATTTTTTCCTATGTTTTCTTGTAGTCCTTTTATAGTTTTATTTTATATTTAAGTCTGTGATCTGTTTGAAGTTAGTTTTTGTGTACAGCAGGGGATTTGGATCAGAGTTCTGTTTGTTTTTGTTTGTTTTTAATTGGTTTTTATTTTTCTTCTTTTGATTTTTGTTTTTTGGGATTTTTGTTTGGTTTTTGCATTTGACTATCCAATTGTTCTAGTATCATTTTATTGAAAAATAATACTTTCTCAACTTAATTAATGCCTTTTCACATTTATTGAAAGTCAATATATGCGCAGGTCCATTTCTGGACTATTTTTGGTACAGTTCCCTACTACTATCACATTATCCCATTACCACACTTTCTTTTTTTTTTTAAGAGAGAGTATCAATTTTATTTATTTTTTCATCTGATTTTTTAGTTTTTCTGACACTTAGTTGTGTATGTGGTGATAGAGTTTAAATCCGGATCCTCTGCCAGGCAGGCACTGTAACCACTGAGCAACCACTCTAATCTTCTACCACACTACCTTGATTACTGTACTTTTATAATATATCTTCAAATCAGTTAGTATTAGTCCTCCAGATTTTTCCTTTTCAAAGTTGGCTTGCCTATTTTAAGTTCTTTGCATTTCCATATAAATGTTAGAATCAGTTTGTCAATTTCTGCAGCAAAGCCTACTGGATTTCCAACTGGTATTGCATAAAATCCATAAATCACTTTCAAAAAATTAAATCACTTTCAAAAAATTAACATGTTTACAATGGTAGGGCATCTGACTTATTAACATGATATCTCTCTCCATTCCATGTTATCCTTAATTTCTCTCAGTAATGTTTTATAGTTTTCAGCATATTGGTCTTGAACATATTTGGTTATTTATTCCTACATATTTTACATAGAAATATATTGATTTTAAGTTTCAGTTTACAATTGCTTGTTGCTAGTTTATAGAAGTGCTACTTACTGGTGGTTGCATATTGATATTGTATTGTGCCACCTTGCTAACCTCACTTGTTAGCGTTAGTAGCTTTTTTAGTAGATTACCCAGATTTTCTACATAGACAGCCCTGCAAGACAAAGCTGTTGTATTTCTTCCTTCACAATCTGCATGTCTTTTTTTTTTTTCTTTTTCATGCCTTACTGCACTGGTTAAACTCCAGTAGAAATTTGACTAGAAATTATGAGAATACTGAGTTCTTGTCTTGTTTCTGATCTTTTTGGGAAATGAGTAGGAAAGCATTCAGTCTCATTAAAGGATGACAATATCATATGTTTTTTAATAAATGCCTTTTATCAGGTAGTTTTTCTTCATTTACTGGTTTTGTTGGCAGTTTTTATCAAGAATAGATGTTATATTTTTGTCATGCTTTTTCTACATCTATTCAATACAGTCTACTCTCTGTACCCATGGTTTTTTATCTGCTGGTTCCACATCTATTGGATTCAACCATCCACAGATCAAAAATATTTGAGAGAAAAAAACTACAGCTGTACTCAGTGTGTACAGAGCATTTTCTTGTCATTATTCCCTATACAATATAGCATAATGACTACATAGCATTTACATTTTAATAGTTGTTATAAGTAATCTAGAGATAGTTTCAAGTGTACAGGGGCATGTACATAGGTTATATGCAACTACTATCGTTTTATATAAGGGTTGAGCATTTTTTATTTTGATAATTACATGAGGTCCTGGAATCAATTCCCCCACTAATTTGGAAGGACAATTATAATCATGCGATTCTTCATTTTTGTTAATATAGTGAATTACATTGATTTTGTTTCAAACTCTAATAATCAACCTTCCATTTATAGAACAAATATTACTCAATAGCAGTGTATTATCCTTTTTATAAATATTGGACATGATTTGCTAAAATTTTATATAGAATTACTTGCATTTTGTTCATGAGGAATGTGGATCTGTAGTTTTCTTTTCTTGGAATGTCTCACTGTAGTTTTGGTAATGGGGTAATACTGGCCTCCTGGAACAAATTGGAAAGAATTCACAATTTTTCAGTTTTTTAGAAGAATGAAGAATTTGTTTAGATTTAATATTCTTCTTTACTGATATTTTCTATTTAGTATGACTTTATTCTCATACTTTCATTCTTTGACATGATTTTCTTTAGTTCTCTGAATATAATTTATATTTGTGGATTTCAAGTTTTAGACCTGTAAGTCCAATGTCTGTGCTTTCTCAGGGACAGCATCTGTTCATTGCTAGGGGAAATAGGTACTGTCCCTGGCCTAGGGTGATTTCCTCCGTTATATGCACTTGTTAGTACTTGAGGAGGAGCCTTTTCATAGCTACAGGTTCTTTCCCTCTCTCTCACTTTCTGTCACTGTGAACTGTAGAGACTTGGACTCCTCAGAGTCTCAGCTGTCGTTAAGGAAGTCTTCTTCCTAGACCTTCACCTGGAAATTCTCAATACAGGCTGTGCGCTTACCATGTTCATTTTCCTTCTCTTGGGGATCATTGTCCTTAATTGCTTATGAGTCAATATCTTGATCGTTATTGTTTCTAGTTTTGTGTGTGTTGTTGTTGTTGTTTTGGATTCTGTCTTTTGGTTTTGGGGTTCTAGGGGTTTTTTGTTCTTTTTTGCTTTATTTTGTTTACGTTGTATGAAAGGTTCCCTATTGCTCCATGTTGGCTTTAAGCAAAAGGCCAGATGTTGTGTGTGTTTCCAAGGTAGCTGTTTAATGGATTGGAAGAGATGAAGGGAGATCAGGATCACTACTGTCTTGATCTTCCCTTGTGGTCAGGGAAAGTGAATCTACAAAATCCTCAAAAATGTCAACTACAAAAACACCAACAGCCCAATTGATAAATGGGCCAAAGAGCTAAATAGAGACTTCTCACCAGAGGACATTGATCAAGCCAATGAATACATGAGAAAGTGCTCTAAGTCTTTAGTAATCAGAGAAATGCAAATGAAAACCACATTAAGATATCACCTTACGCCAGTCAGAATGGCAAAGATGAAGAAAATAAACAATAATAGATGCTGGAGGGGATGTGGAGAGATAGGCACACTAACACACTGTTGATGGAGCAGCAGACTGGTACAGCCCCTCTGGAAAGCAGTGTGGAGAATCCTTAAAAAACTAGGGATGAGTCTACCATATAACCCTGCTAATCCACTCCTGGGTATCTTTCCAGGGGACTTAGAATCAGCACATTATAGTGACACAGCAATATCTATGTTCATAGCAGCACAATTTACTATTGCTAGGCTATGGAAACAACCCAGATGTCCCTCACTGGATGAATGGATCCAAAAACTGTGGTACATTTATACCATGGAATATTACACAGCAATTAGAAACAATGATATT
>PVKS010034359.1:0-20957 GCA_004027875.1 Aplodontia rufa | reverse complement strand
GAAATTGCAACTCGAAGTGCCCATGGACTTGAATCTGACGTTTGGTCCTTGGGGTGTATGTTTTATACATTACTTATTGGGAGACCACCTTTTGACACAGACACAGTCAAGAACACATTAAATAAAGTTGTATTGGCAGATTATGAAATGCCAACTTTTTTGTCAAGAGAGGCCAAGGATCTTATTCACCAGTTACTTCATAGAATTCCAACAGATCGTTTAAGTCTGTCTTCAGTACTGGACCATCCTTTTATGTCCTGAAATTCTTCAACAAGAAGTAAAGATTTAGGAACTGTAGAAGACTCAATTGATAGTGGACATGCCACAATTTCTACTGCAATTACGGCTTCTTCCAGTACCAGTATAAATGGTAGTTTATTTGACAGAGACGACTCTTTATTGGTCGGCCACTTCCAAATAAAATAACTGTATTTCCAAAGCATAGAAATGCAAGTGACTTTTCTTCTTCAGAAGACAGAGGCAGTTTTTGTACTCAGTGGGGAAATCAAGCACATGAACCCATTAACAGTTGTAGAGGAAGAGGAATCCAAGATACAGAAGAAAGGCCACACTCCCGATACCTGTGTAGAGTCCATTCCTCTGATAGATCTATAGTTCTAATAATCAATCTTGAGCAAAAATGTACACAACGGAAAGATGCCACTTGCAGAAACACTTTCAAAGTCCACAAGAACAGGAGTAGAAGAAAATGAAGAGCAATACTCACCCACCAACAGTAAGGTCAATGTTTTTCACTTTTTTAAAGAAAAGACATCTCATAGTTCTGGATCTTTTAAAAGACCTGATAACCAAGCACTTTCAAATCAACTTTATCCCTGAAAAAGTCCTTTTCCGTTTTCAGACCAGACACCTCAAACTGAAATGGTACCACAGTGGTTTGGAAATCTGCAAATGAATGCTCATATAGGAGATGCCACTGAGCACAACAGCATTAGCCCAAAGAGAGAATTCCATGTTCATCCAGATTTGCAGAAAGACACATCAAGAAATGCTTGGAGTGATATAAGAGCCAAAAAGAACTCTGATTCTTCTGATAATGCACATTCTGTAAAACAGCTGAATACCATGCAGTATATGCCCAGACTTCACAGTAAACCTGAGATAATTCAAGAACCTATTTTTGGCTTAGATCCTCTTTGTGAACAAAGCAAGACTAGGGGTATGGAGTCAGCATTGGGATATCAGAAACACACGTTACAGAGCATTACATCTCCTCTGATTGCTCGCAGATTGAAACCCATCAGGCAGAAAACCAAAAAGGCTGTGGTAAGCATACTTGATTCAAAGGTGTATGTGGAGCTTCTAAAGGAACATACATCTCAAGAATATGTGAAAGAAGTTCTTCAAATATCTAGTGATGGGAATATGATCACTATTTATTATCCACACGATGGAAGAGGCTTTCCTCTTGCTGATAAACCACCCTCACCTATTGAAAACATCAGTAGGTACAGCGTTGACAATTTACCCGAAAAATATTGGTGAAAATATCAGTATGCTTCCAGATTTGTACAGCTTGTAAGATCTAAATCTCCTAAAATCACTTATTTTACAAGATACGCTAAATGTACTTTGATGGAGAATTCTCCTGGTGCTGATTTTGAGGTTTGGTTTTATGATGGAGCAAAAAATACACAAAACCAAAAATATAATTCAAGTGATTGAAAAGACTGGAAAAGCTTATACTTTAGAGGATGAAAATGAAACTCATAGGTTAAAAGAGGAAATAAAAATATACATGGACCATGCTAATGAGGGTCATCGTGTTTGTTTAGCACTGGAAACTGTAATTTTAGAAGAGGAAAAGGAAATTAGGAGTTCTCCCTTTTTCCCAATAATTGTAGGAAGAAAACCTGGTAATACTAGTTCACCCAAGGCCTTATCACCACCTCCTTATGTGAATGCGAAATGCTCAGTGGGAGATGGACCACCTTTAGGTGGAATGATCGTGAACAGTGCTGGTGCTCCAACACAGGCACCCGTGCTTGACCCTTCTATAGTTACAGCTGAAGGGCTTGGCCACACTACTACAGCGTCAGGAACAAACGTCTCTTCAAATAGTCTTCCTGCATCTGCACAACTTTTGAAGTTTGTTTTTGTGAAAAATGTTGGTTGAGCTACACAGTTAACTAGTGGAACCGTGTGGGTTCAGTTTAACGATGGGTCACAGCTAGTCCTCAGGTAAGAGTATCTTCTATCAGTTACACATTACCAAACGGTCAAACAATTAGGTATGGAGAAAATGAAAAATTACCGGAATACATCACACAGAAATTACAGTGTCTTTCTTCCATCCTATTGATGTTTTCGAATGCAACTCCTAGTTTTCATTGATTGAAACTCCTTTCAGATATCTACATTTAATAAATAACTTTTTGGCTGGCTTTTAAGTAAAGTGACTTTTTTTTTATTCAGTAACTTCTTCAGAAAACCTTTCTATTAATGAACATTTTTAAAATACAGTGAACAATGTGCTTAGGGAACAAAGTAGAATGAAATTTGAGTCACCAAATGCTTGGTCACAGAGAACAATGGGATGCCTGGCTTTGCTCTGAAAACAAGCCCTCAAGCTTACCAGTTCAGACATTTGTATCGAACGGTTTTTTTAAAGCAAAAATATAAATGGTGTGTGGTGTATTTGTGCTTTTATTGTTTCTCTACTTCTCAGACATGTTGAGAATCATGAACAAAACATGCTGTAGTTTTGGAATTTTTTGAACATGTAAATAATATGTATTTATGTTATAAGTAACATATGTAAACATGTGTATTTGTTTTATATTTATTTTTGTAGTACCAGTGTCTGATTAAACATTTGTGCAAATGCATTTTATAAAAAATAAATACAATTACAAGTAAAAAAAAATTGATTCTCTCTGTCTCTCTCTCTCTCACTGTCTTTCTCTCTTTAAAAAAAATGCCCTGTTCCCACTGATGGGCACAATCACAGCTTCTGGGACAGGAGTCCTCTATGTTTCTTCTTTGCTAGCAAAGCAATCAAACTTCTTTTTCCTGTTTCTCAAAACTTTGTCCTTATTGTTAGATTGGCATTAGGGACAAGGACTGAGCTTTTGGTAACAGATCTGGCACCCCAGATGGGACCTGAGAGCATTTTGGTTAAACCTGGCACTCTAAGCAACCCCATTTCAATGCTGAGGATGTAAGCGAACTTGAGAGCCCATTGCTGGAGGTAGGAGATAGGTGAGTTTTCCTTGGGTCAAATCAGAGGAGCTATTCCTGTAAGTAGAGGGAGGGCTAAGGAACTGTCCCAGCAGTCACAGAAGCTCCTTTGGCTTCAGGGAACTCTCACCTTCTCTCCCTCAATGGTACAGGTTACTCCATCTTGGTCCACTTTGAGAAAAAGGAAACTGAACACAGTAAAGTCACAACACTCTTGGCCATATTTTAAGTCCCCCGGTGAGAAGAGACTTAACACCTTGACACATCTGGTTCCTCTTGACACATTTGGTTCCTTTATGTGGAAGCATCTGATCTCTTTTTGTGGGGACATCTGTGGCACCACTGGTGTAAGAGTCATGGTTAAGAGGGACTTGAGATCCTAGAGATATTTACTCCCTTCTGGTCTGTTCTGGGGTCTCATCTGTTTTTGTTTGTTTGTTTGTTTGTTTTTGTTTTTAATAAAGACAGAGGGACAGTGAGAGAGAGAGAGAGAGGGAATCAGTTTTATTTAGTGTTTCATTTGGCCTTTGTTACTTGGGTGCTGAGGTTTGAACCTGCGTACTTGCGCATGCCAGGCAAGCGTTGTAACCGCTGAGCCACCGCTCCAGCCCTCTCTTCTGTTTTTATTTATTTATTTAATTATTTATTTTTAAAGAAAGAGGGACAGAGAGAAAGAGAGAGAGAGAGAATTTTTATTTAGTTTTTTATGTGACTTTCATTGCTCCGACAGTTAGTTGTGTACGTGGTGCTGGGGTTTGAACCCACGTACTCACACATGCCAGGCGAGTGCCGTAACCACCGAGCCACTGCTCCAGCCCCTCTCATCTCTCTCATCTGTTTTTTGGCTTTAGGTTTGGAAATTCCCTCTGGTCCTCTCTCTCTCTCTCTCTCTCTCTCTGTGTGTGTTTAAGAGAGAGAGAGAGGGGCTGGAGCAGTGGCTCGGCAGTTACGGCGTTTGCCTTGCATGAGAAGTAGAGAATCAACTTCATTTTTTCATCTGGACTTTGTTTCTCCAACAGTTAGTTGTGTATGTGGTGCTGGGGTTTAAAACTGGGTCCTCTCGCATGCCAGACAAGCATCCCAACCACTGAGCCACCGCGCCAGCCCGAGTCTGTGGAGTCTGTGTTTTTGTTTATGTCTGTTATTGTCTGTTTTAAGACATGGACAATGCTGTGTTGATCCTATAGGTAGTCTCTTGAGAAAGAACTTGGTAGTCTCTTTTAAAGGTTCCCATCTGTGAGCCATGGTTTTAGGGATCCTTTCTGATTGTCTCTGTGTTTCTTTCTTGTTTGTAACTGGAGTTGATCTGTCAGAGGTAAAGTAAGTAGAAGAAAGGGCCACCTATAGGTATAAACCTGTCTAAGAAAAAGATGATGTTTTACTATAACAGTCTGGCTTTTGAATGGCTTACTGAATTATTATACAGACTTGCAGTTGGAGTTGGTTTGTCAGAGATAAAGAAAGTGGAAGAGATTCTGTATGTGCAGGTCTGTCCATTTTAAAGCTTCCTATCTGTCAGCCGTGGTTCAAGGGATCCTCTCTGGTTATCTCTCTGTGTTTGTTTTCATTGTTGTTGTTGCTTGTTTGTTTTATATCAATTACTGGCCCTTTAAGACATGGGCCATGCTACATTGATCTTACTGGTAGTCTCTTGGGAAGAAAGATCTTGGCTGAATGGGCCACCTGTACTGTAGGTATGAGCCTGCCTAAGAGAAAGATATATATATATATATATATATATATATATATATATATATATATAATTTTTTTTTAAAGAGAGAGGGATAGTGAGAGAGACAGAGAGAGAAACAACTTTATTTCGTTTTTCACGTGGCCTTAGTTGCTCCAGTACTCAGTTGTGTATGTGGTGCTGGGGTTTGAACCTGGGTCCTCGTGCTTACCAGGCAAGTGCCAAAACTGCTGAGCCACCGCTCCAACCCCGAGAAAGATATTTTATTGTAACACAATCTGGCCTTTGAATGGTTTTTCTGGGTTATTATACAATCTTGCAGTCAGAATTGGTCTGTCAGAGGTCAAGTATATAGAAGATAGTCTGTATGTAGGCAGTTATGCAGTTGCATGATAAGGAGTCTGAACAGTTAGAAATTAAGTTGAGGGTACAAAAAGGCACTGCCTCTGCTGTGCAAGGATAGTAGAAACCAGAAGAAAGGGTTAAAATATAATTAAATCCTTTCAACCCAGTGCTCATAGTCCCAGAACTGATTCTCAGCCTGGCCCCAGAAAGCTGCAGATCATCTATTTGGCTGGGGGTCAGGGACAGCATCCCTTGGCTGGAAAAAAAAAAAAATCCTAGAAAAACTACCTGGACTATAGAAAAATGGGCAAAGAAAACCTGACCTCAGTCCCTTTTGCCCATAGTGGGTGGAGGCTGCTGGCTGCAAAAGTCATGGGAGTAGATTTTGTCACTGCTAGTTTATGACATGGGGACAGGAATAGTCTCCCTTTCAATATCTGATAGGACACGTCATTTGGCCAGGGGATATATGTCACTGGGGCAGAGCATTTCTTGCTGTGACAGCATCCCATCAAACTAAATGCTTGGGAGACTGGCAGGATAAACAAGTGCACTTGGAAAAGAAAACAAAAACAAAACAAAATAAAAAACCCAAAACTAAAGCCAACCTGTGTTTTACTGGCAACCTCCGCAGAGGGATCTTCAAGAAAGACTAAAGAAAAGGATGGAAAGCGCCTCGGTATGTCTAGTATAAGAAAAAGGCCCCAACGGAGTCTATGGAGAACTCACTTAAAGTTGATGGCATTGCACTAATGGTAAGGGAGACAGGTTAGGTTCAGAAATATCCTGTGCTCCAATAGTTTGGATGCAACCTGCGATAGAAAAAGATTGAGACGTAGTTTTTTGTATATGTCAGATTGTCCAACCCTCTCCTGGGATGAAATTTATTGTGTGACTCATATTGTTTCAGAATATGAAATTACGAAATATGAAACTAGAAAAGAGTTATAAGAAAGTTATGGGTGTGGAAATATATTTTAGTATGGAAAATTAGAAGGCAAAAGAAATATTTCTGGGTGAGAAAGTATTTTGGATGGTAAAGGAATATTTTTGTGCTAAAGTCCAAGATGAAAGAGAGGATAAAACTAAGGATGTAAACAAGTTGTAGAATGTCAAAGTAAGTTGGAAGCTAAATCTCAAGTTCGTGTATGTGATTAAGTTGGATGTAATCAACATAGTCTGTAAAAGTTATTCAAGGATTTTTTTCCCCTATGGTTAACCTTTAATATGATAATTCTCCATGTTTATGTTTAGAAACAACTAGGGCTCCTTAAAACATTGATTTGCTTTTATCTATCAAGATATATTTTTTGTCTGTTAGGCTTTTTTTCTTTTTTTTTGAGAGAGAGAGGGAGAGAGAATCAATTTTATTTAGTTGTTTTTATTATTTTTTTTAACAATCTTTATTTTGTTTTTCATGTAGCCTTCGTTGCTCCAAGACTTGATCCATCGTATACGTGGTGCTGGGGCTTGATCGCGCGTTCTTGCGCATGCTGGGCAAGCGCCGTAAGCACAGTCACCACTCCAGCCCCAATTTTATTTAGTTTTTCATGTGCCTTTCATTGCCCCGAAACTTTGTTATATACATGGTGCTGGGGTTTGAACCCACATCCTTGTGCATGCTAGGCAAGCATTTTAACTGCTGAGCCACCACTCCAGCCTGTTTTAAAGTCTTTTAAGTGCTTACTTCATAATTGGTTAAATAAACAACTGTTATTTTAAGTTATTATAATATAGTTGGTATCCTAAACATATGTGAGATCTATGTTTGAGTCTTATCTAGGTGTTGTATAAAAGTTTGTAAAATGAAAGTTTATGTTGGTTTTCTGCCAAGGTAATCAAAAAGTGCCCTCTCTTATACATTGTGTCTGACACAGAAGGGCCACACTGCCATTTGAAGGACCTGGCTTATATCTCTTTGCTTCGACTAACTCTATTTCTGATCATTAACACTGTATCCTGACTGTATAAGATATTTAAGGCTATTCTTTGATTCTTGCTAGTACTGCTAAGCCATGCAGTATTGTTACTATACACTATAGATTCTAAATTTTACTTCAAAAGTTAAACTTAGCTAATGTAAGGACTTCCATGTAATTGTGATGCTAACAATCACTGGCTTCTTTGTATATTAAATTTATTTATGTTCTTCTAGTTTATAAGTCTTTTAAAATATAAAGCTTAGAAGAGCACTTTACAAGCTGATGTCCTCCAAACTAAAGTTGTCTGTAGTAGTAAAAATAACAAATTTGATTGAGCATTTATGTCATTTAATGTTCTTTAACTGGTTAAAGATAACTTGATGTAATAAGATATACATATAGAATTTGTATTACTTTTTATGCAAGAATGGGAATTTAAATATATTTTTGAAAGATAATGAGAGCCTGATCTGTTTAAAGGTTTATGTTCTGATATGTGGAAAAAGTGGCCTTAAAATTAAAAGCTCTTAAAAGGTGTAGTGACAACCTAAGGCATTCGTAGAGATGTCCTGGGAAGGAGCGGGGAGGGGTGGAGGTCAAGGGTGGGTAATTGGGGGGGCTCTAGAGGGTAAATCTAATTTTTAGAATGTAAATATATTATATTGTTTTGTTGGAAAAATAAAAAAAATGCTTTAGAAAAAGAGAGAGAGGGAGAGTGACAGAAAGAGAGAAAGTGAGAATAAAATAAAAAAATTAAAAGCTCTTTTACCTTTTGTTTGACCCTTGTTTCAGATGTAATATTGTATCATTATCTGTCAAGAGCCCTGAGGCTCTGTCTCTCTCCTTACTCCTTCTTAGAATGGCTCCAAAATGGCTATACTTAAGCACATTTAAAGTTATGTTCACAGGATTGGTTTTTGTTGTAAAGATTATTGTGTTCTCAAAGTAAGCAGGTGATATAATTCATAACTAAGCAAAGGTTTAAAATTGTAAAAATCATGTTTCTTGGTTCGTAGCTATTATACAAGCTGAATATGTTTTTGCTGTTGTTAATTTCATTTTGTATTTTCCTTGTAAGATTTAAATGTTGCCTGTTAGTGTTTTGCAGAGGTACTCTTTCTGATAAAACAACCTGAGTTAATTTGAGATGATATAGGACAGATAGGATATAAGGCTGACTTCCAGTACTAAGATTGACTCCTGTTAAATAGATGGGGTAACTGTAAAATTATAGACATCACTCCCACTTCAAGACTGATGAAAATGGCCTGATGGATGTTTAAAACCAAAACCTTGGAGACTAAAGTCAAGGAACTAAAAAGGCCAAGGAAAAAGCAGTCAGTATTTTGGCTCTTGTCTTCTAGGGTCACCCAGGATTCAGGGAACAATGGGATCCCCCTAAGGGATTGAGAGGACCCTAGAAAATAGGAAGCCAACCAATGCACGTTGTGCACAGAGGAAGGTCATTGGAGAGGAAAAGATCCCTGAAGCTTCAAATGGAAGCCATGTATGTGGTCAGCAAGACCCTGACCCATCCTGGCAGATGGCACAGCTGGTAGAGGAAGATTAAAGGAGCCAAGAGACTTCACACATGTTCCCAGGAGTGACCCTGGAAGAATCTCAGCTGATTCTTTCTTTTTTAAAAAGAGAGTGAGAAAGAGAGTTATTTTTTTTAAAGTTTTTCATCTGGTTTTTGTTTTTCCTCCACTTAGTTGTGTACGTGACTTTGGTGATCAAACCTGGGTCCTTGTGCATGCCAGGCAAGTGCACTACTGCTGATCCACCTCTCCAGATCCTCATAGGAACAAGGTCAATTTTGACCAACTCAGTCTTAAACACTACAACAAAGCATGACCAAAGGACAGGCATACATGGACATTTAAAAGGAAAGTAAATGGACTTTTTAAAAATGTAACTTACGATGTACACATGTGTCAGCCCTATCAAAAGTAAGTTAAGGCTGGGGATATAAAGGAAGGGTTCTTTGTGGGAGTGCTTAATAAAGCTGTCACAAAGGATTCTAGAGTCACAAGTTTGGCCTGAGTCAATTTAAGCCTGATTTCATAGAGCTACAAATCTTCCTAAACTCCTACATAGATAAACTTGATCTGTTTTTCACCAGTGTGATTATGAGTTATTCTCTTCATGGTTTTCAAAGACTGGCAGAAATGCTAATTGCTTTTGTGCTGTTTACATAAAAGCAGTGCTTTGCTGTCTTGTCTGTTACCATTTTAGCATGATGCCCTATGCATGCCTTGTCCAGTCTCCCACCAGCTGCCACCACAGACTCCTGGATAGCCCTGTCCATGCTCCACCTGACAGAGAACAAGGACTTGAGATCACTTCCTCTAATTTTGCACTCTATCAGCAGGAAGCAGCTTGGAAATGTCATTGCCCATGTTCTACAGAAATTGATAATGTGGAAATGTAACAGTGGTCCACTTTGTACTCTGTATAAAGCCCTTGCTGCTCAGCCGTTGCAACTTATTTTTCAAAGGGACATATTTCTTTGTCTTCCTCTCCCTTCCCCTCCCAATCTCAAATATATTTATATATATATATATATATGTATGTGTGTGTGTGTGTATATATATATATATATATATTTTTTTTTTTAAAGAAAGAGAAGGACAGTGAGGGAAAAAGAGAGAAAGAATCAGTTTTATTTAGCTTTTCATGTGGCTTTCATTACTGGGGTTTGAACCCACATCCTTGCGCATGCCAGTCAAGCGCTATAACTGCTGAGCCACCGCTCCAGTCCTCCCCCTCCCTAATCTTAGGGGAAACAAGATTTACTTTTCTTCCCCCATCTAGGCAGAGTTACCTGTCCTTGACCACACCCACCACAAGAACAGCTATTCAGACTTCAGGAATGGCACAAGAAGATTTCATAAATGAGTGTCTCCCAAATTAACCAGTGAATTACAATTCCAACAGTGAACACATAGAATATAGCCTTTAAAACTCCCGTGTTCCCCCTTATGGGCAGAATCGTAGCCTCTGGAACAGGAGTCCCCTGTGTTTCTCCTTTGCTGGCAAAGTGATAAAACTTCTTTTTTCCATTTTCCTCAAAACCTTGTTCTTGTTATTGGATTGGAGTTGGGGACAAGGACAGAACTTTTGGTAACAGTTTGAGTATAGCATTTCAGTTTTGCAAGATAAAAACGGTTCTGGAGACTAGTTGCACAGCAATATAAAAGTACTTTATACTACTGAACTGTACACCTAAAAATGGTTAAGACAGCCAAGCTGGGTAAAAACTAAGGAAATCTGAATAAACGATGTTAATAATAACATATTATTAATTTATCAGTGGTGACAATGAAAGAGGTTATTAATGAACTCAGTATGCAGGATATGGGAAAACTTTGAACTACCTTCTCAGTTTTTCTATAAATCTAAAATTGTTATAAAAAGGAAGTCTATTAAAATATAGACAAACAAACCATGCCTAGGTCCCAGTCGAAGTCAACTTAATCAGAATTCCTTGGAATAGGATCCATGCACTGGTAAATTTTGAAGCTCCCTATAGTGATACTAACGTGTAGCCAGGATAAAAGCCAGTGCTGTGGAGCCTTTCACTGATTCCAGAGGAGTGTTGGTAATCTGCTGATTTTGGAGGTCTATTTGGTACAGCTGGAAGTAACATAGGCTGATGAAGTGATGAAAAAGCCACGTAAGGAAGTTCTTGCTTCAGAACTGTAATTTTTCCCCTGTAAAGATTTCCTGGGGTGGGGGGCTGGAACGTTGGCTCAGTGGTTACGGCGCTTGCCTGGCAAGTTCAAATCCCAGCACCGCATACATAACGAAGTCTAGGAGCAACAAAAGCCACATGAAAAACTAAAAAAAATTGATATTCTTTCTCTCTTTCTCTCACTGTTCCTCCCTCTTAAAAAAAATAAAAAAAGACTTCCTAGTACATTGTGGAGACAGAAAAGATGCTTGTGGATTGGATAATATAAAAAAGAAAAAGAATTTCTAAAAAAATTTGGATAGAGACATTCTGTCTCAGGAGAAGAGATGCTCTGAAGAAGGGTCCCAGAAGTTCCTGGAAAGAAGGGGGAACTGAACTCAGGAGCAGCAGGGTTCTAGGCATAGTGACAGAAAAGAATTCCAGCATGCACCAGAGAAAGGTATAGACAGGGGTTTATTTAAGTAAGTAGACGCAAATTTGAGGGCGAATGGGACAATAGAGAGAGAGAGAGAGAGAGAGAGATAGTGAGAGAGAGGGAGAAAGAGGCATTTTGGGTAAAGCAAGTAATATTCATTCAAGGGAGCATGCAGGCCCTTTCCTGCATGGAAGAGACAACAACCTGTGGTGTGGGGTGTTAACAGCTGTAGAGGGAAGGTTGTGTTATAAATGAAATCAAACACGTGGTCGGGTGTGGGTGAGCAAGGCAGAAATTTTACTTCGGCCGAAGGGTGAAAGAAAAACGCGCGCCTCGCAAGGGAGTGAGGGGTTTTTAATGCCGACCTGACGCAACACTGCCCTTCGCCCTAATTGGAGGAGCTCAGGTGCACGGTCTGCGCGATTGGCTGTGGAGGCAGGTGCAAGAGGAAGTAGGCGGCGACTGGGAGAGAATGGTAGTGGGGGTCGCCACACACATGGCGAGGGTAGGGATTCCATGTTCGCCGGCGAAGATGGCTGGGTACCGGAAGGAGGTGAGTGTCCACAGGTGAGGGAGTTACTATCTTCTAAGGGGGAGGGGGAATCTAAAATGGAGGTAGTGGGTTATACATTACAATCTTGCAAGTTTGACAGAAAACACATACATCTTACAGTTGCTGGGACTGGATTAGAGGTGAGGCCAGGGCAGAGTTACACCATTCTGCGCCGATTTTCTCCGAATTTATCCATTGCCCAAAGGCACAAGTCAAAGAAGGTACAAGTCAAAGGGTGGGAGAAAGAGAGAGGAGAGAGAGAGAGAGAAAGATAAAGAATCAATTTTTTATTTAGTCTTTCATGTGGCTTTCATTGCTCTGAGACTTCACTGTGTACATGGTGCTGGGGTCCATAACCACTGAGCCACTGCTCCACCCCCTCTCCTTTTATTCCTAAAATCTTATCTCAACTTGTTAGGAGTAGTTCTCTCTTAAGAGGACTTAGATTTATTCAGGGTCAGTATGTATACATATCTTAAAAGATATTCAAGTAGCTGTAATAAGAGATTAGGAGGAAAGATTGATCAAGTATGGTATCACTTCCGATTGCTGCTTCTGAGCTTTTTTCTTTTAAAGAGAGAAGGACAGTGAGAGAGAGAGAGAATCAATTTGTATTGAGTTTTTCACATGGCTTTCATTGCTCTGACACTTGGTTGTGTATGTGGGTGCTGGGATCTGAACTCATGTACTTGCACATGCCGGGCCAGCACCGTAACTGCTGAGCCACCGCTCCAGCCCTTCTGAGCTCTTTTTGAAGAAAGTATGGCACTTATCTAAAAAGTGAAGCGAGAAAAAGGGATTTCACTACACTAAGAGGGGAGTGAAGGAATGAATGCACTTTTCATATTTCAGGACTATGAGCTTAAGGAATGGAAGCCTTCTTTGAAGAATACTACAAGAAAAGTTTGGAAATCAGGTTGATGGCTAAGGCTACAAGATTAGACTTCAGACTTTAGAGAGCAGTGTGAAAAGGTGTGATACCTTTCCTCACCCATCATGAGGGTCTGGGCTGACACTCAGATAACAAAAAGACAAATTAATAAGAGAAAGCATAACTAATTTATAATCAAAGTTTTATGTAACATGGGAGACTTCATCTACAAAGGCCAAAGACTGAGGGAAAAATATCTATTTACATGCTTATGTTCAACAAGGAATGGACACCTGTGTTAGAAATGCGATTGAACAGGGCTGGAGCGGTGGCTTGGCGGTTACGGTGCTAGTTCAAACCCCAGCACTGTGTACTCAACGAAGTCTCAGAGCGATGAAGGCCACATGAGAAACTAAATAAAATTGATTCCTCTTTCTCTCTTTCTCTCTCTCTTTCTCTCTCTCTCTCACACACACTCTTTCTGTCCCTCTCTCCCTAAAAAAAAAAAAAATGAACAGAAGAGATATGACCCAATGTCAAATGCTGAGAGTCAGGGGGTGGGAGGACCCAGCACAGCTTATCTGTTCAGATTCTTCTTGGCCTCTCTGTGTAGCATTCCTTCTTCCAGATGTGAGGCAGGACCCCTCCTCAATGAGAGTGTTCAAGAGAGAAGGGAGAAGAAGAGAGTGACCTTTCTAGGTTTTATGGCTTACTTTGGGGGAAGAAGAATTCCAGTTTATTTGATCTCCTCTGGGCAAGAGATGAGACATGGGAGGGCAGGAGGGCAGGAGATCATGATTCAGAGGCCTTTCCAGTCTTCCTTAGTACTCAGCATACCAAGATACCATATTTTTGGAGTAGCATGTTCTATGCTCCAACAAGCATTTAATTTCATTCTGAAATCAGAGGCCAGCCATTAAAAAATCAGGAGGGGGCTGTTGGTAGGGGTTGTAAACATTGGTGTTTTAGAAAGATTTGTCAATGCTGTTGTGGAGAATTGAATGGAAGGTGGAGGGACCCATATGGCAGTAGAGCAATTAAGGGACTATTGCAATTGTATAAACATAAGTGGGGGCCTTGACTAGGTGGGCAGTGGTACTACAAAGACATAAAACCAGATGTAGATGCATAAGACATCTGGGTATGTTGATGGATGCATGCTGGTTAAAAGGAAAATATAACATATGCCATCCTTAAGGAAAGATCAAAGCAGGAAAATATCTCTATAAACCTTATCCTTTTCCTAAATGCAGCAGTTTTTCATTTTTATGATGCAGCATATTCTTTTTAAAGGCTGTTTAAGAGCAGATCTATTTAAAGCATACTAAATCAGGAAATGATGCTGGTAAAAACTGTGTTCTCCTTGCTAGCTCTTTGGTCAACTGGTGACAGTGGGCAAGTCATTAACTTTTCTAAATTTCAGTTTCTTAATGAATAGAATGAGGACCAGAACACCAGGTCTTGCCTTGCAGGGGTGTTATGAGAATCAATGTACTCTAGTTTAATACTTTAAAAATATTATTAATCATCTATGGTGTACAAACTGTGCGAGGTACACAAGGAAATATAAGATGATTGAGAAAGTCCTTCTCTATGAAATTATAAAATGACAATACAAAAATGAAAGATGGAATAAGTTCATTAGGAGATCAAGTCTTCAAAGGTTCGAATAAATAAAATTAAGAACGGCCTCATGAAAGACTTAACATTAGAGATAAAGAATCAAAAGGTAGAGAAAGGACATAAGGGAAGAGTTCATCATCCATCCATCCACTCAACTATTTATCCATCCTTGCAACATGTTGGGGCAATCCAACTCTGTGACAGATCGTAGAATTTAAAACTACTCTGTACTTGCGTAGCTCATATCTAGGTAGGAGCTTAGTTCAGAACACAAGGGGGTTGAATGGAAATGATTAATTCAGTGCTTAACAGATTAAGGCTGTGGGTATAAACTGTGCAAAATCTAAAGTGGAAGAAACCTAAGATGATAACAGTAGCAAAATACAGACTGTCAAAAGGGAGGGATGGCCTGTATGACTAGAAGGTTTCTTTCCTCTCAGAGAGTAGGGGGAGCTTCAGCTACATTTGGGTACCAGAGACAAGGACTGAGAGAGAAAATATCTAAATGAACAACCTGAACCAGAGGATAACCTTTTGCATATATATTCCATTTACTTTGGTTCTTCCTGCTTGGTCATGCTTTATACATCCCGCCCCGGGTCTGGAAGATGGAGCACCGGTGGCACTTCAGACTAAGCTGAAGACTTCTAGTTGACCAGCTCGCCCTCCTCTCATCGATAGCATTTTACTCTTTTGTGGTGTATCTTGAGAGTCCTTCTTTCTCTCCTTCCTCTATATATCCTTGATGGCTGATATTCCTTAGAGTTTATGAAGAAAACTATGGGGCCAACACCCACATTTGAGAGCATGCTTGCAAGGGATGGGGAGTGGGGAGGAAGGAAAAGAGGGAGAGATGAGCTGGTGGGATTGATTGACTGGCTTTCAGGTACAAGAAAGCTGTGAATTGTGAAGTGAGAACTCTAGCTGTTTCTGTTTCTAAAATGGGAAAAACAAATGATTTTTGTAGAAAGAGGATGTTTGGGATATGAGCATGAAATTTAGGGATGTTAAAGTTTAAGTAAGTTGGGAAGGTTGGATTCTTCACCTCTTTAATCAAGGAATTAAGGGAAAAAGTAAAAGACCTGTTCCTTTTAAATTCTTGGCTCTACTTAAGCCTCATCTTCTCTATTCTTCCCCAGGACAAGGAACTTGTAAAAATGACACCAGTTCTACCTCATTAGACCAATTATGTAAGTTCCCTTATATTCAAAGAGGAGTGTTCTCCATGCCAAATACCATCTTCAGGAGGAAGTGGTCACCTTCTCCCATAGCCCTCCCACACCATCCTCTTCCCTAATGTGCTCTCTCTTCTTTGAGTGCCTCTATATGGTCTCCCATGACAGGAGCCTTAAAGCCTTAAAACCTTGAATTCTAACATGCCTGCACCTGCCAGTTGGATCCTTTCATCATTCCCTTCCAAACTACAGCCCAAGTTGTGTACCCCATAAAAATGCCTGCAGCAGCCAGGTGCAATGATGCATACCTGTAATCCTAGCGACTTGGGAGGTTAAGGCAGGAGGATAGCAAGTTGGAGGCCAGCCTCTACAATTTAGTGAGACCCTGTCTCAAATAAATAAATAAATAACAATAGAATAAAAAAGGACTAGTGATATAGCTCAGTAGAAGAGCATCCCTGGGTTCAATCCACAGGCTGAAGGGGGTGGAGGAGCCTACAGCACAGCTCTGAAGACTGAGGAATTCTCCTGACTATTTCCTCTTACTCTCAGTTTTAAACTTTTTTACCCCTGAACAGAGTCTTGCTAAGTTGTTGAAACTGGCCTCAAACTTCTGATCCTCCTGTCTTAGCCTCCAGAGCAGCTAGAATTATAGGCATGCACCACTGCACTGGGATTAATCCTTCTTTTTCTAGACTGAAGTATTTTATTACCATCCGTGTTGTAGATAATTAGTACTGAATTTTATATTGATCAACTAGTACTTCAGAACGATATATTAGAGGGACCATATGGCTTTCTATTTCATTTTTGCCTGAGGTTGTGTTTGTTGCACAACTCTGAACTCCTGAGTATGAGCTTCAAACCTCCCACATGCTGACACTCAAATTTAGTGTAATCATCCCTCATTTATGTGCTTCTTTATATCCTTTATCCAAACTCTTCCCTTTTCTTCGGGTCAACAGGATGGAGTAACAAAAGGATTACTGGCCTTGGAACTGGAAGAAATAAAGTCATGTGCTACATAATGACGTTTCAGTCAATGACGAATCACATTTATGACAGTGGTCCAATGAGATTGGATACAGCTCAGGCATACAGAAGGCTGTACCATCTAGATTTGTGTAAGTACTCTGTGGTGTTTGCACAAGACAATTCCTGATGACACATTTCCTATAATGTGTCCCTATCCTTATGCAACACATGACTGTGGTTTCAACTCTGCTCTACTCTACTTTCTAATGGCGGAAACCTTGAAATTCACTCTTTGAACATTAGTTTTCTCATCTGCTGTGCATATGATACTCATGCTTACAAATTCATAAGATAGATGTGGGGATTAAGTGAAATAATGGGTGTTAAAGAACATTTCTCCTGGAAGGTGTCTTTTTTACTTTAAAGAGCTAGAGGGAATATGGGGGAGGTATAGAGGAAAAGATGCGGGAAACTGGCCTACTTCTCTGTGCACTAGATTCCATTCCCTTTTGTTTCCTCAAGCACTTTGTTCCTGGCTCTGTGTCTCCTACATCAGTTGTTTCTCCCCCTCTTTTTTTTTTTCACCAGGGATTGAACCTATGGGTACTTAACTACTGAGCCACATCCCCAGTCCGTTTTTTCTTTATTCTTTTGAGAGAGGGTCTCACTAATTTGCTTAGGGTCTCACTAAGTTACTAAGGCTGGCCTTGAACTTTCAATCCTCCTTCCTTAGCCTCCTGTGCCACTGGGACATGCAACTATACCATAATAGCTCACCTCTAGCAATAAACGTAGACATCATATTCCCCCATTTTTGTTCCTCTTTATTATATTCATTTCCGCTTACTCTTTATTTAACCTACTCTGTTAGTTTGGAAGATAAAGGGAGGGAGCAGGAATAGCTGGGGAAAGCCTTTACTCCTCTCTGCCAGTCTTATGAGGGGAGAGAGAGTAGAGTAGGAAAGGGGAGAAAGAGTCTGAGATTGCAGAACAGTTCTTTTTTTTTTTGGGCTGAGGACTGAACTTGGGGCCTTGCGCATGCTAGGCAAGCGCTCTGCCACCTGAGCTAAATCCCCAATCCCTGCAGCACAGTTCTAAAACAGTTTTGGTGAGGCTGACAGTGAGCTTTGCGCCAAAGTTGTCTGTTGGAGGAGTCTTGCTCTATAGCCAAGTTCAGTCACTAGCTGGGAGTGTCTTGGCATAAACTTGGCCTAAGGCACTTCAGCTTAGACTGTCAGTCAATCGTGCTCCTGCAGCAGAAGATCTGATTGCTGCACACTCTCCAATCAGGCAGCACCTACTCCTTTACCTACTCTTACTGAGAGCACTACTTCCATTTTACCAAATTCATTGTTGGTTCTATTTAGTCTTTACATTGCTTAATTTCTTAGTGGCATTTTACACTGTTGATATTTTATTCTTCCTAAAATACTTTTTCTTCACTTGGTTTTCCTCTAGTTTCAAGAGACATCTTTACTGACTCTGCTTCTTGAAATCTCTAAAATGTTGAAATGTCCTAGGACTTGGTTCTCGGTCTCTTCTCTATCTACACTCCCTCCTTTGGTCACCGCTGTTAAATGCCATCTATGTGGCAGCATCTCCTAAATTTATATCTCCCATTGAAACCTCTCTTTGAGCTCCAGAATTAAAGATCTATGTACTAGATGACTATTTGAAATCCTCTTGATTGTCTTACACTTAAAATATTCAAAGCAACACTTTTGATTTTACCGTGAGGAAATGATGTGTAGTGGGTGAAAGTAGAACTGTGGAGACCGATAGAAGGCTATTGCTGTAATCCGGGTAAGAAAAAGATGAGAGGTGATGCTAATTTGGATCAGGGCTGTAGCAATTTTGCAGATGTGGTTAGTTTACACACTGATGGCGGATAGGGACTTATCCTGGATTATCAAGGTGGATTCATTCTAATCACACGAGTCCTTGATATTAGAGAGCCTCCTTCAGCTGTGGTTACATAGAGAGCTGTGACGATGGAAGAAGGGTCAGAGAGATGTGATGTTCTGGGCTTCGAAAATGGAGGAAGGATTCTATAAACCAAGGACTGAAGGCTCCCTGTATCAGATACAAAGGTCAAGGAAACAGTCTTTTGTGTTGCATTTCTGACCTAAATAATTGTGAGATAATAAATTTGTATTTTTAAGACATGAAGTTGTGGTGATTTGTTATAGCAGTAACAACAAGCTAATACAGCATGTGTATCCCAGTCCTGGTACCTACAGCAGGGATGGAAAGTAACATGGAGTCTGGAATTGTGATTTTTTTTTATGAACGTATGTTCTGATTTCTGAACAGAGACCATATTTATGGTTAAAATGACACAAGTCTTTTCAGAACCTTGGAGTCGTCAGAGGGTGATGCAGCTTTTCTAGGGGTGCATCAGGGATAAGAGGAATAGCACCCACTCCATCTCAGCTTCACTGAATGCAATTTTCTATGAACAAAATGTAGACATGGATATGGAGGGACAGAGGCACTAAATCAAGGTGGACAACACTGTGACTCGAAGAACAGACCTTGTTACAGAACATAAGCAGACTTAAAACAATTTAGTCACAATACTGGATTGCTACAGCCAAGGAAAAAAATAGATTTTTTTTTTAAAGAGAGAGAGAGAAAGAGAGAACCAGTTTTATTTAGGTTTTCATGTGACTTTTGTTGCTCCAACACTTTGTTGTATATATGGTGCTGGGGTTCAAACCCACGTACTCACGCATGCCAGGCAAGCGTGGTAACCACTGAGCCACCACTCCAACCCCCAAACAGAGAAAGTTTAATAATGTCACACAGACTACAACATAGATTCCATTACTTCTCTACAGTGTTTAAACTTTTATCAAATTAAAAATTTAAATTTACAGATTAAATTTGACCTGCAAGCAACTCCATTAGCCAGAAGCTAAGATGAGAAGGAGAAGTTCCAAAGAGAAAAGCAGACATGGAATGCACGCAGCAGAATCTGCCACACAGAGGTAAGAATCCAGTCTACTTACAAAGCTCCAACTGACATTTTGGAGAAAGGATATAGTAGGGTGTTAGGAGGGAATTACTGTGAAAATCCCCTAGTGAGCCTGAAATTCCACTGGCAGCAGTCATGGAAAGAGGGATACCGTATTAATATTATAACCATTGTTTCTAAGCATGGCAGGCCAAAGTTCATGTAGCAATATCTGCATGTTTGCAGGGAGCAAGAATGAATAATATATGCAAATTCCATGCTTAAAGTTCCCTTATTTAGAAATTTGGCTTGCTTGATTTATGTCTACCTAATCTACTTAGGTAGAGACCTTTCCCTGTGTTTTAATATCAAGCAGGCTTTAAGCTTAGTCAGGCCTAATGGGACTATGCCATTGGTGGAAGCTTAATAGGGCATCAGGAGATTGTAAGTAAATTTCATTAAGAGGCTATAAATCTCTACCCCAGGAAAAATTATATATATATTTAAAAGTATGAGGTCAGGATACCCCTGCAATTTGCTATAGCAATAACCTAGAAATTCCTTACAGGATTGCTTGTAGGGTCTCTGATATCCCTTCAACTCTCTACATCTAGTCACAAGCAAGCCACATCAACTCAGAACCTAGGACTACTTGAACAATTAAAGTTTTTCCACTTTCAAACAAACAGTTGAAAAGAATATGCTTAAATATAATTATTTTTGGAGATTGAATTTGATAGACTATATAAGGATGCATTAATCATCTCTTGTCCAGTTATTATCTTTTTAGAGTACTGAATTTTCACCCCACAGTTAAAAAATAATTAACATATGGTTTATCCCAGAGAAGGGAAACATTGCTAATCTACCAGATCCTAAAACAAACAGAAGCAAATCTCAAGTTCAGTGCAATTAATAAACAGAAATTCCTGGGTTCATTGGAGCACACCTACAATCCCAGTGACTTGGGAGGCTGAGGCAGGAGGACCTCAAATTCAAGGCCATCCTCAACCATTTAGTGAAACTTCAGCAACTTAAATAAGACCTATCTCAAACAAAAAAAAAGGTTGATAAAGTGACCCTAGATTCTATTTCTAGTACTGCAAAAACAAAACAACAAAAACAGATAAAGTTAGAACTTCATGAAGACTTTTGTTTCAAGAAGGGAGTTTTGATTACTAGTGATTTAGAGCACTTTCTCATGTATTCATTGGCCTGATAATGTCCTCTGTTGAGAAGTTTCTATTTAGTTCTTTGGCCCATTTATTGATTGGGTTGTTTGTGTTTTTTAAGTTGATATTTTTGAGGATTTTGTAGATTCTGGATATGAGACCCCTGTCAGAAGAATCACAGTCCATGATTCTCTCCAATTCTGTGGGAAACCTCTTGACTAATTTGATTATTTCCTTGGCAGTGCAAAAGCTTTTTTAGCTTTATGACATCCCAATCACTGATTTTTGACTTTACTTCCTTCACTTTAGGAGACATGTTGAGAAAGTCTTTGCCTACTCCCAAATGCTGGAGTGTTGGACCTAAT
>PVKS010034358.1:0-20950 GCA_004027875.1 Aplodontia rufa | reverse complement strand
CACTAGAGAAGGCCTTGAAATAAATGTGAGGAGCATCTATGTGGGCATTTATTAGATGCATCTTGTATCATTTTCAATGTAGTGTTGGCATTGCACACCATAGAGGAATGTATCTAATTTCGGCTGTATTGTGACCTTCTTGATGACCCACCACCATTATGACATCAGTGCATTTAAGGTGCTTTTAGCATGAGAATGTGTACCTCTGAAGCACTTGGCAGCAGCCATGGTAGATACAAGGAAAGAAGGGACATTAGTCAGCTCGTCTCCCTGCCCCATCTCTAAAACCAAAGACCTGAAAACACCATTTAGAGGGCAAGTTTATTTGGGGGCTCAGATTCAAAGGTCTCAGTCAATAGATGACCACCCTCGTTCCTCAGTACTAGAGGTGAGGCAGAACATCATGGTGGAAGAGTGTGGTGGAGGAACATGTCGCAGGGCAACCCACCAGAGGAGAGAACTGTATTTAACAAGCACAAAATGGATACCCAAAAGGTACACCCCCAGGCACCCAGCCCCTCCAGCCACAGCCTACCTGCTTACAGTTATTCCTATTAGGGAAAGTGTAACTTTTTTACACTGTTTTGCACATATGCATTTGGAGGACACCTCACATCTAAATTATAACAGTGATAAGGGGTTAAAAAAATCCACTGAAATATACCTGAGATAAAACATAGGAACTCCTAGCAGTATGTGAGAAGGTATTTGAGGGAACTTCATCTTTCATCAACTATGGAATCTGAGAATTACTATTTCTAATGGTGTTACGGTTTGTATGAAAAGCATCCCCCAAAAGCTCAATATGCAAGACAATTCGGAAATGCTGAGATAATATGACTGGGTTATGAGAGCCTTAACCCAATCAGGCCAATAATTTCCTAAATGGGATTAACTTGAAGCTGAAGGAAGATAGATGTGGCTGGAGAAGATGGGTCACTGGGTGTGTGCCTTTGGGTATGTATTTTGTTTCTGGTGGGTAGAGTCTTTCTCTCTGCTTTTTGAGCCATGCCTTGACCTGCTTCCCCCTGCCACATTGTTTTGCTATGACGCTCAGCCTCGTCTTGAGCCCCAAGGAATGGAGTTGGCCTTCTACAATCTAAAACTTAGAAAACTATGAGCCCCCAAAATAAACTTTTCCTCCTAAAATTATTCTTGTTGGGTTTTTTAGTCACATCAATGAAAAAGCTGACTAAAAGAAGTGGTGTTTTTCTTTTTCATTTTTAAATGCATATTAATTATTAATACCAGTGGGACTCACTGTAATATTTCCATACATGCCCCAAATGTCCACTGATCATGTCTATCTACTCTTCTTCTCACCTCATCACCTCCTTCTTGGCTCTCTTGCTAGTTCTTAGTAATTATTATTCTACTTTCATGTAGACTTCTTAAAAATTTTAATTTAAACTTCTATTGTACATACGAAAGAAAACAGGCAACACTTACCTTTCTCTGCCTGACTTATTTTGCTTAACTTGATGACTTCCAGTAATACCTATTTTGCTGCAAATAATGGAATTTCATTTTTGTAGCTGAATAATATTCCACTTACATGTGTACCATGCTTTTGATATTCATTTCATTGTTGATGGACATCTAGTCTGTTTGCATATCTCAGCTGCTGTGAATATTATAATAAACTTGGCCATGCATGTGTGGCTTGTATTGACTCCATTTCCTTTGTATGTATAGCTAAAAATGGGATAGCTGGATCGTTTGGTAGTTCTATTTTTAGTTTAAGAACCTACATACTGTTCTCCATTAATGGGTATCCTAAGTTAAATTCCTACCAAGAGTTCGTTTTACTTTATACCTTTTATAGCTTTTGTTAATTTTTTAAAAATATTAGTCATTTTAGTTTGACTGAGATGGTATCTTGTGGTTTAGATTTTCATTTCTTTTTGGGTTAATAATAGCATTTTTTCATGTTTGTTGGCCTCTGATACTTCTTTTGAGAAGTATCTTCTCAAATCATTTGCACATTATTTAATTGAATTTTTAAAATATTTTTTGAGTTCTTGATATTAATCCTATGTCAAATGAATAGTTGACAAACTTGTCCCATTTTGTAGGATGTGCCTTCATTCCATTAATTATTTCCTTTGCTGTGTGCAAGCTTTTTGTAATTTTGTCAATTTTTAATTTTATTTGTTATGCTTTGCTCTCCTATCCATAGAATTATTACCTGTGACACTATCTTGAAGTGCTTCCCTTGTTATAGTCTAGTAGTTTCAGAATTTCGGATCTTATACCAAGGTCTGTGGTTCATTTTGAGATAATTTTTGACTAGGATGATGTACAAGGTTCAAGTTTCAGTCTTCTACTGTGAAAATGAAGTGTTTCCAGTAGCTTTTGTCAAAGATGCTTTCTTTTTTTCCAGTATGTTTTTGGCCTCTTTGTAGAGAATCAGTTGATTATAGATGTTACTTCTGGGTTCTTTGTTATCTGTTTTCTTTCATTGGTCAGTATGTCTTTTTTTTTTTTTTTTTTGAGAGAGAGAATGAATTAATATTACTTATTTTTTCACATGGTTTTCGTTTTTAGTTGAATTGTTTGGGTTTCAACCCAGGTCCTCATGCATGCCAACACCCAAGTGCTCTACCACTGAGTCACTGTTCCAGTTCTCTTTTTCTTTTAATGCCAATACCATGCTGTTTTGGTTACTGTTTGTGTAGTATCTTAAAATCAAGTTTTGTGATAACTCCAACTTTGTTCTTTTTGCTCAAGATATGTTTTGTTGTTCACCTATTTGTGCTTTCATATAATTTTTCAGATTTTTTTTTCTACTTTGGTGAGGAATTTTATTGATATTTTGATGGGGATTATGCTGAATCATTATATTATTTTGAATAGTATGGACTTTTTAACAATACTAATTGCTCCAGTCCATGAACACAGGCATGCTCTCTGACTTGATCTTTTTCAGTTTCTTTCATTAGAGTGTTGTAATTTTCATTGTAGAGACTTTTCACTTCCTTAGTTTTTTCCTAGCTAATTTTGGGGGGAGGTTATTATGAATGAGATTATTTCATAATTTTTTCTCAGCAAGCTCATTATTGGTATACAGAAAAGCTCCTGAGTTTTCTGTTAATTTTTCTGTCCTACTTAGTTTATTGATTTTAATAGGGTTTTGGTGGAGTTTTTAGATTTTTGTATGTAAAGAATGATTTCACTTACAAATATAGTTAATTTACTTCCTCCTTTCCTATTTGTATTTGTTTCATGTATTTCTCTTGTCTAGTTTCTCTAGCCAAAATTTTGTATTAAATGCAGTGAGAATGGATGCTCTTGTCTTTCTCTTGTTCCCCAATTATTATTGAATTGGAATCTATATCTCCATTTAAATCAAATAGTTTTGGTTTTTTGGATTTGGGTGCTTCGGTATTAGGTGCATATAGATTTACAATTGTGTCTTCATGATAAATTGATCCCTGGGTCATTTATATAGAGAATTTCTATGTCTTAGTTTTTGTCCCCATTTCATCAGGTAGTTACTTGTACTCACTTTATTTCCATTTTTTTAGAATATCATTTTCCATTCTTTGATTTTTTTTTCAGTCTGTGCATATCTGTACTGGTGAAGTGGGTTTCTTGGGGCATATGTTGTTGGATTGTTTTCTTTAATCAATTTAGCCTATTTTTATTTTTTAATTGGATAATTTAGTCCATTTACATTCAGAGTTGTGGTAAAGCATAGCCATATTCCTGTCATTTTGTTGATTTTCTTCCAGTGCTTTTTAATGGTGTTTATTTCTTTATTACTCAATGCTGTGGTTTGGGGGCATATTGTATTGATGATGTTTGATTTTTTTTTTCTATTTCTCTTTCATGTAGCTGTTACTCCAGTGGGATTGACACTTGCATTTTATGTTTTCTTGATGGTAACTTTGTCACCTTTGGATGTAGGTCTCCCTCAAGTATCTTTTGTAAATATGGTCTGATGATCACAAATTCCCTCAGTTTTTGCCTATCTTGAAAGGTCTTTATTTCTCCACTTCTGAAGGATACTCTAACTGGGTAGAGGAATATTGGTTGATAGTTAATTTCCTTAATGAGACATATCATTCCATTCCCTCCTGACCTATAGGGTTTCTGCTAAGAAATCTACTGTTAGTCTAATTGGGTTACCTTTATATATGAATTGACTCTTACAGATTTAAAAATGATTAGTTCTGTAATTTTGACAATTCATATGTAATGGAGATCTTGAGATATTTTCTGGTTGTTATGGTTTGAATCTGAAATGTCCTCCAGGGGCTCATGTACTGAAGGACTTGGTTTCTAATGCAGCAGCAGTGTTCAGAATTGGAGGCCTTGGGAAGTGATTGGATGGAGGGGTTAGGACAACTCCTTGCCCTGATACCTCTGATTCACTGTCTGTCTGCTTTCTGTCTGCCACAAGCTACGTAGCTCTGCTTCACCAATACCCTTTCTGCCATGATTCTCTAACAACAGACTCATAGTGATGGAGCCAGCCCACCATGGAATGAAACTTATAAAACCATGAGACAAAACAAATCTTTTCTTACACTATATTGATATTTCTCAGCTACTTTTTTTCATAGTTATGGAAAGCTGACTCACATGCTGGTCATGTATGTTTAGGGTTTTATAAGTTTCCTATATATAGGTCTCCTACATTGTCTTCCTCATTTTATTTAGCTGCGTATATGTGTTTCCTTAGCTCTTGATGACATTGCAAATCATTTTTTGGGCCTGGTGTGGTGGCACAAGCCTGTAATCCCAGTGACTTGGGAGGCTAAGGCAGGAGGATAGCTAATTGACAGCCAGCCTCAATAACTTAGGCCCTAAACAACTTAGACTCTGCCTCAAAATAACAAATGGGCTGGAGATGTGGCTCAGTGGTTCAGCATCCCTGGATTTACTTCCCAGTACTCCCCCCTCAAAAAGTCATTTTTTGGAATATATCAGGCATTTAATCTGTTTTGATTTCTTTAGAATCTTTTACCAGAAAGATGTTTAAGATCTTTTAGAGGTGTCCTATTACCATCTTTTCTTCATATTTATTGTGATCCTATATGGGTGTTTTTATAACTTTGAACTAGGTATCTCTACCACTCTTAATGGATGGCATCTTCATAAGCAGCTTCTCCTGAAGATGTTTCTTGGGTTACTGGTTTGTTTTGCAATGTTGAGTTTATTTCTTGAGGCACACTATGATATAATCTCCCAGTAGCTTCTTTGACTGTAATTCATGAGTTTGTGCACAGAATGTACCATAGCAAAGTTGGAAAGACCCACTGCTCAGGCAAAGGTGGTAACACTCTACCAGCTTAGATGTGGTATGAGCATCAGGGTGTGCAATGTGCTTGCTGTGTGGCTACTCCCACAATGGTGGAATGATGGTGCCTATCTGGCGATGGGGTCTCTTATTTACAAAAGTCTCTTGCACTAGTAGTTGTGATGGCTTACATCACTTGTCCTCTAACAAGTGTTTCAGGCTCCATTGCTTCAGGCAGAAATGTGGTCATGAATCACAGCACCTACCCTGTTGCTGTCACACTCAGTCAAGGTGTAGGGGAAGCAAAGGTGAGACCTGGGAAGGTGCAACGACAGTAGTAGATGAATTCTTTTCTGTAAACGGGACATACCTGCCAAGAAGTGAGATTTTGTCACCCCCATAACTGTTTATGCCTGGGGAAAGGGTGTCAGCTGGGATTTTTCTCCTCTAGATTTTTTTTCCACTGTAGGACCTGCTAGGAATTGAGTGGGAATGACTTGTGGCTACAGCTGGGAAAAGTTCCTTTGAGCTGAGATGGTCACATGAACAAGCATATGCAGAAAGCAGCTGCACCAGAGAAAGATTCTCTCTAGTCTTTTTAAGGCTATGTGTCCCAGGGGCAGGATGACAGATGAACCTTGGCTAAAGTGAGAGCCATGGAGCTGATCAATACTGCCCTAGCATACCTCTATTGGCAGGTCAGCAGTACACCACAGAGGTTTTCCTGGCTTTATGACAGGTCCCCCCTGGGAAATGGGATAGGGGTGGTGGGAACAGTGTAGGTAAATGCTTTCAGTCCTGGGACCACTGTGAATCCACATGATTTGCTGTGCCCCTGTTTGCCCCAACTCCCCTGTTCTTGATGATACAGTGGGTTGTTCCACTCTCCTGAGTGGTGAAAGACCTGTTCTGTACGATGCAAGATAACCAGTGGGTTTGAGTCAAAGGCACTTTGCTGGGCCAAGTTGGTTTCAGGAGGCAGCTACCTGCTGAACCTGTGCAGTGCTGCCCCAGATGGGAATGTGCAGAGGTTTGTGATCCTTATAGCAGTCCAAATTTAGACTATACTTCCTTTATTAAGCTGACATGTGGCTTCAGCAACCTATGGGCTCACTGGGAGAAGATGTAAAATGCCATCCAAGCCAAGGCTATTCTGCAGATTTCAGGTTACTTTACCACTTAGGCTGCAAGCCTGTGAAGGTTGTGTATCTATCTATCCATTAACTTGGATTTTAGACAGCTTTTTCACTGCTGTGCCTAAAAGACCTGACAAGAGCAATTTTAAAGGAGGCAGTTTGTTTTTGGGTTTATGGTTCCAGAGGTTTTAGTCCTTAGATGGCAGTCTCATTCCTTGGGGCTTGATATGAGGGAGAACTTCATGGTGGAAGGGTGTAGTGGTGAAAAGTGGCTCAGGGCATTGCATTCAGAAAGCAGACTGCATTCATCAGATGCATGATATATACCCCAAAGGCACTCCCCAGTGACCCACCTCCTCCAGCCATGCCCATCAACTTACAATTACCACTCAATCCCTATCAGGGGACTAATATGTCAATTGAGTTATGAGAATCTTAACCCAATCTTTACAGCTCTAAACTCTCTTGCATTGTCTCACACATGAGCTTTTTGGACCCCCAACATCTAAACTATAATACCTAGGATTGCCAATATCCATGCTGATGATTTGCTGGGCCTCTTCTTCACCCTTAGAAATGCAGAGGGGAAACTGTTCGTCCAGCTCCTGTGGGGTAGGGTGCAGGAACTGGGATACTTTGTTTCCCTTATTATGCTGTTACTTTAGGTCTCTGAATTGTACAAGATTTCCTGTATATTTTTACGATTGCTTACTTAAAAAAGGAAATACCTACTTGTTGCTGTACTTCTTTGGGGTGGAACAGGTGAGAGATGGGTGTCCCTATTTTTACATCATATTCTTACTGATGTTTTTCTTGTTCAGCGATAATAACATGTATTTAGCTACAGAATTCTTATCCAGGATACAGTTGTGTGGTGATTGAATTAAAGTTATAAAGAAGCAGCCCAAAGTTTCAAGCCCTATTAAAGTAGGTGAAGGCTACAACTTTATGCACATAAGTAATGCTGCTCTCAGCTAATTGGCAGGCTTTGTTACATTTAAATCCTCCCAAAAGCAAGTACTTCTTGATCAAAGTGTGGTTTTGTCAGGAACTTTCCAGACCTTTTCTTGCCCTCTCATTAGGGATATTGTACCCTCCTGGCCCCTTATAATTGCATTGGAGACTTTGGCTATGCACCTGATTGCCTACCAGCTGCCAGGAATTTGTAATAATCCAGAATATGTTCTGAGTGCTTCCTGAGGGACCCAAATGTCAAATTACTGGTATGAGATTCCTTAGCAGGTGAAGGTGTCAAACCTACTTGAGATGTATTCTCAAATAGTCTCATTAAATTTCTTTTACTTAATAATGCTATTTAGGGTCCAATGTTCATAGAATATATTAACATCTCCCATAAAATCAGATTCTCTCTGAACCCAACACCCTTTCATGTCTATTTATCTTTACACCCATTTGCAAGATGCACTGAAATTTTGAAGAAATTGTAAAATTAGTTTGATTATTACTAAAGGCTGCAGTGAAATATTTTGGTAAAAAACTAGTCCCTCTTCTTTTCATCTTAAATTTGCTTTGGACCATAATTAAAATGCAGAATATATAGCAGAGACTTCCAATTTCTTACCTCTGTTAACATCCTTGGCTGTTCCATTCCAAATTTAATTTGGGTTTATGGACTCTGAAAAGATACTTGATATACATCAGAGTTAGTAATTCAACAAAGTATGGAATGTTACCATAGCATAAGCTGGCAGCATTTACCAAGTTATATGCTGATCACCACAATTCATACTCAGTACGTAGGTACTTTATTACCTTTGTTTTACTGAATTAGACCCCTGAAGCTTGTAGAAGCAAAGACAGTCTTTTCAGTGCTCACACTCCTCACACAATGCACTGTATTGTACGGCTTACTTTGCTTTCCAGCTAGAAAAAATACATTAATTATACATTTTATTTTATTTGTCCTATTTTGGAAGCTAAACTGAGTGTAGGTGAAAACTGAAAACCTTCCAGGACTCAGTTATGACTTTAAGAGGATGGAAAGAAGTCATCATTCCTATCCTTATAAGAAAAAGCTGGATATACTGCAAATGCGTAACTTTACTTTGATGATTCAAAGCAATGAGCTTGCTAAGTAAAGCATGGCCATGAAATATGGAGAGATGGGTGAATATGGAGAGCTGTAGCTGAGATCTGCTCATAAGGAGCGGAAGATGCTGGAGTAGTAAGCTGGCAGGAACACTTAAATGGTAATTATGGCAAATTACTGTAGGTTATGTGTGGACTAGCATGTAGGTAAGAAAGTCTTATGGCGATTATTTCAAAGAAATCCCCACAGCATTGAGAGCTTTGCTTACAGGAACCTCAATCAGGTTCTCACAGTGAGAGATGCCCTTCATGCAGACGGCATAAGATCAATCTTTGTGAAATAAAACAGGAACTTTGTTCATAGTGAAGGCCTAGGAGAGGTTTCCTCTCTTTAGTCCTTTCGGCCTCCCATTCTCTAATAGGGATCCATGGGCACGGTAAATAGGACTAGAGACTTTAAAAAATAGGTTGGGGGTAGGTTTTCAGAAAAGGTGCTAAAAGTCTGGGAAAGGGGAAAGTACACTACTCAACTCTGGAATTCACAGCCTAGAGACTTATGCCTGCTGAAAGAGTGTGACCTGATTATGGAGTGCTGTTTCCTCCACCTAGCCATCATAGCAACAGGGCTCTCGCGGAATATGAGTGGATCTCATCAGAGAGAGCTACAAGACCCAGACTCTGAGGATGAACTCCCAGGGGAGATGAAGTCCAGAGAGGAGAGAAAAAGGGTCACCCTAGCACCTATGGCTATAGCAAATAAAAGTCACATTCAACTCTTAGGGGGCTGGAGCGGTGGCTCAGTGGTTATGGCGCTTGCCTGGCATGCGCAAGTACGTGGGTTCAAACCTCAGCACCGTGTACACAGCAAAGTCTTGGAGCAGCAAAGGCCACATGAAAACCTAAATAAAATTGATTCTATGTTTCTCTCTCACTGTCCCTCTCTCTTTAAAAAAAAGATTCAACTCTTAGCAGGTTAAATACATCTTCACCTTTAAGGCCTGTTCTTTACATGATAATACATGACCAATTTTAATAGGAAACTCCAGCAAATTCCAAAAGAGCAGGGGAGAAAAAGAAAAGAACAGTTAGAGGAGAGCAATCAAGCATCAGAAACAGACTCAGATATGACAGAGGGAACTCTAAGACAAGGCAATTGATGTAGCTGATTGATAAGCACTCAGTCAATAGGCCCAAACAAATGGGTAGTAGAAGCAGAGATATCAAAACGATAAATCAAAACGCTAACACAAATAATTCTTTTGATGGGTTCATTATTAGACTAACTAGGACTAGGAGTACAACCACTAAGTTAAAAGACAGTTAAAGAGAAACTAAAAAAAAAAATACATGAAAGAGGAAAAAGTAATGGGAGCAAAACCCCCAGTGCAGCATCTGAGAACTTTGAGACAACGTCAGTCGGCATAAAATGTACATAATTTCAATACCAGAAATTATGGGATGACACAATGGCAGCATTTGCAATAATGATAGTTGAAATTTTTCCCAAATAACAGATAAAAATCATTGGTCTAAAAAGCTCACTAACATTAAACAACAGCAAAATACGAAACATACACATAAAGGCATATACTGTATACACTGCAGGAAATCACAAAGTCTTAGAAAAAAACAAAGTGGGATGGGAAGACACTTTGTCTAAAAGGATCAAGAATGTAAATTATAGCTGACTTCTCATCACAATGCACTTGAGTACAGAGGTTTTAAATTTTGACAGAAAAATACCCATCAATCTAGACATGTATGTTGAGTAAATTTATCCTTCAGAAGTTTAGAAGAAATATAGGTTTTCTCAGAGGAACAAAAACTGAGAGTATTCTTTGCCAACAAACATGCCCTGTACCAAGTGTTAGAAGAACTTCTTGAGACAGATGGAACATGATGTAGATCAGAGTCTTGAAGCCACTCAAGGAATAGAGGTAAATAAAGTTAATTTTGGTTGATGTAGGTTATAACTTTTTAAAGCAAACATATTAGATGATTCTGGTCTATGGATAAGTGTGATAAATGGCAGCAATGCCTTAAGAGGTGGGAAAGAGGAATTTGGAATATTCTGAGGTATTGTACCCCACATGAAACAATGTTATTTAAGGTGAATTTAGAATTTACACACATACACAGACCCTGTAAAGTACCTACTGAAATTATTTGAAAAATATGTGTTGAGGAGATAAAATGAAACAGACTATATGAATGGAGCTAAATTGATTGAATCAGTAGTTGATAGCCTTCCAAAACAGAAAGCACTAAGCTTAAGTGGGTGCACTGCATTTCCCTATCACATCTTTTAGAAAAATGGAAGCAGAGGATTACTTGATGGCTCGTTCTGTGAGCCCAGCATTGCAATAGCTCCAAAGTCAGATAAAGATACTACAAGCAAAGAAAACAAAGCTAGAATAACTAAAGATAGCAGTTACTCAAGGTTGTATGGTAACAGGAATTCACACTGATTGCTGGTGGAAATGTGAAATGGTACAGCTGTTGGGGAAAACAGCTGGGTAATGACTTACAAAGCTGAATGAAGTTTTATCATATGTTACACCAATTATGCTCTTAGGTATTTATTCAACTGATTTTAAAATTTTAGTCTATATAAAACATGGATGCAAATCTTTTTGGCAGCTTTGCTTATAACTGCTGAAATGTGGAAGATGTGAGCATGGTTTTCAATGGGCCAATGGTGAAGGGTTTTGTAGTGCATCACAACACTGGGAAAAACTTTAGCAATAGCAAGGAATGAGCTGTGAAGCTCTGCAAAGATATGATGAATCTTAACTATGCATGCATTTATATTAAAGAGAAAGTGCGAGAGAGAGACAGAGAATCAATTTTTATTGAGTTTTTCACATGGCATTTGTTGTTCTGACAGTTGTATATGTGGATGCTGGGATTTCAACCCGTGTACTCATGCATGCTGGGCAAGTGCCATAACCACTGAGCCACCACTCTAGCCTCTTAACTATACATTTCTAAGTAGTTAGTGTGAAAAGACTAAATACTGCATGCATTTGTATGGCATTGTTAAAAGTGTTAAACTATAGAGATGAGCAGATTATGTGTTATCAGGTGTTTGGGAAAGATGGGAGAAAGTGAATAGTGGATTTTTTTAGGGTGGTAATATTATCTTGTACGGCTCTACAGTGATGAATACATTTATTCTCTTGAATATGTTCAACCTATAAAGGCATAAAGGGTAGGCCTTAATGTATGTAGATATTAAAAAAAATCATTTAAAAAGCTGGGGCATTGCATAAAATGCATAGTGTAGCAACCAAAATTTTTATAAATGTATGAAACAATTTAAAATAATGAGGGAAAAGGGAGAAAGAGGTACTGACCTAAGTAACTTCAGTTTGTACCCAAAAGGCAAAAGAAATGGCTTGGAATAACTGTGCTCCAACAAGTAGAAGTTATGAGTGGATTGAGTGAATTCTTTGGGTTCTGTTACATATGTATATGGGAGTTGAATAATTGATAAATGTATGGTAGATCATGGGAACTGTTTTTCACTATTGTAGTAGGAGGTTACAGATACAGGAAGGAGGATGGAAAGATTCATGTGGCAATGGATTATAGTTGGAGCAGCTACTGTGGTTAGCTGTCTATAAAGTTAGATATACTTAAATAGATGCACTTAGATATAGTTCTACATACTTCAATAGACATACTATGATACATATACTTAAATAGATATGTGTACGTGTGTGGGTGTGTATGTGTACATATATAAAGTGGACGTGTTGCTTTTTTAGCTAATTGGGACTATAAGCAATGATGTTCCAGCAGCATCTAGCACCGATTGTGTTTAAACTTCAGTTATTAATAGCATTCTTCATTGAAAGAAATCAGAGGTCACCAGGTAAATGTCTAATTCTGAGATTGTGGTATAAGTATATAAAATGAGTTTGAAGGATCTTACATTCCTTAAAGAAAAGAAATCTTAAAAAAAAATAATGTGGGAGTATCTCAAACGGATACCAGGTGACAGCTCAGATTGCTCCTAATGGCCAAAACTGGAGCAATTTGAGTAACAAAATAAAGTAGCATTGGACTTGCAACTCTAAATTTAAAATAAATACTCATGAATCCATGTAAATAAGTGATGGAATAAATAAATGGAGAAGGGAATCCAATTAATTTACATAAATACTTGGTCCTCAAGGAAGTAGAAATATAGCTTCCTACTCCTTAGGTATGAGTTTCACCTAGTAATTTACTTCCAAACAGTACAGTTTAGATAGAGGATATTTTAACAGTGGAGAAACCTGACAAACACTACCTCATCCAGATGAGGAAGATAACATCAATAACAGCAAATCCTGTTGTTAGCATTTACCCTCGATATGAGCTGATGAGTGCAGTTTATCTCTAGTTTTTTTCTTCCAGGGATCTTTAATTTCAGTCTAATTATCAGAAACTTCTTGGATGCGTCTCACACCTCTGTAGATGATGACTCTGAAAAATATCTGGCTGTTTGTACTCTACACTTTGAAAGTTATCAAAAACAAAAACAAAAAAATCTAAGAAACTACCATAGTCACAAAACCCTAAGAAAACATGATGGATGGAATGTAACATGGTAAACATAATGGATCTTCAAACAGAGAAAGAAAATTAGAATAAACAGAAGAAAATCTGAATAAAAGTATGGACTTCTATTAATAATAATAAATCAGTGTTTGTTAACGTGGCCAAATACGTAACACTTATCAATTATAGTACAAATGAAATGGGGTATTTATGGAATACATATCTACTTAATACTCCTTTAAATACCTAAGTTATTCTGGAATGAAAAGTTAATCACTTGGAAATGGTTTTTTTTTTTAGATTTGTTTAACTGCAAGTTTTAGTTTTATAAAAGCCATATTCATTATGCTATTATGAAGCTAATGAAATACCTATAGTGAGTTAAATAATGGAAGTTTGCTACTTTATTGAAGTATAGTGCTTTCTTTTCTAAACCTTGCAGAGTGTGTAAATTTGTTAGAAATACATTGTATTACCGATAAGTGCTGCTGCAGTTCATCTCAAAGATAAAGTGACAGTTGCGTGCAGTAAGGGATGATGAGTTACTACTGTAAAGCTCCAGTGGCTAAAGCACACTTGAGAGGCAGAGGAACTCGGATATTCCAGGGAATGATGTTGAATGCCATTCTGATCAGATTCCTTATGTCTTTGCTTCTAGGAAATTTCTTGGCAGGAACTTGAAGAATAAGGGGAAATAAAAACCTAATTGCCCTTTGTGCACAGCAGATTTGCTTCCATTTGATTCATTACTTCACATATTTCCTCCATTTCCACCCCATTTTTTTCCTGTTCTTTTTGCATGGATGTCACACCTTTTGTAAAGGCCCTACAGTTCTTGAAAAGATTGCCATCCTTTTTGTTTTCTTTTTCCACTTCAGGTGTGAAAGTTTTAAGTAACTTACAAGCTCTGTTTTTTTCCTTAGTGGTGCTGAGTCTATTTATGAGCATATCAATGGCGTTCTTCATTTCTATTAGTGGTTTGTGTTCTAGTGTTTCCTTTTGGTTCTTTCTTAGAATTAGCATTTTTCTGCTTGTGTGAGTTGATTTTTTTTTTTGATATAACAGAATACCTGAGACTGGCTAATGCATACATAAAATAGGTATATTTTAACTCATGCTCTGGAAGTTAGGAATTCAAAAAGTGAAGTAGATGCACCTGGAGGGACTCTCATGTTTCTTTAACTCATGACAGAGAAGGGAAAAAGATGCATACAGAACAGACAAAAAAAAAATAATGGTGGTCTTGCTTTCTAACAACATAGTCTTATAAGAATGAGTCCACTCCTGCGTAAGGAAGAATTTTTATTAATGCATATTACACAGAATAGTGGGTTTTATTGATATATTTATGCATGAGTATAATAAAAGAACATTTTATTTTGCTGGTACCTTCCACAGTTCTCTTCCTCCCTTTCCGTGATTCCCCTCCTTCTATCCTCTCAGTGTCCATTATATTTTCTTTTTAAATATTTTAATAGTTAATTGTAATTAAAATAGTAGGCTTCATTGTGATACATCTGTCCTGCATATAATTTGACCTAATTTATTCTCCTGTACCTTTGCTCTCCCTTCACCTAATTTCCATTCTCTATGCTATTTGCTTTCATAAGATCCCCCTTTCCCACTTTTATATCTAGCTTATTGATGGGAAAGAAGACATATGACCCTTTATTTTCTGAATGTGGCTTATTTCCCTTAGCACAGTGTTCTTAAGTTCCAATCATTTTCCTGCAAATGCAATAGCTTTGTCAATTATGGCTAGGTAAAACACCATTATGGACATACCACTTTACTTCATCCGTTCAATTGAACATGACTGGTTTCCTAACTTGGATGTTATGAACTGTACTGCTATAAACCTGGGTATGCATGTATTCCTCTACCAGGCTTACTTTAATTCTTTTGGTTAAATCCCTAATAGTATATCTGGTTCACATGGCAGGCCCATTTTCAGTCTGTTGGGGTATCCCCAAACTGATTTACATAGTCATTACACTAATTTACAATACCACCAACAGTATATGAGTGTTTCTTTCTCCCTACATCATCACCATCATCATTGTTATTTGTGTTTTCAATAACTGTCATTCTAATAGGAGTGAGATGAAATCTTGGTGTAGTTTTTCTTTCAGTTTCCTGATGGATAAATATGTTGAATATTTTTCATATATTATTTGTATTTATTGTATTGAGAAATGGCTCATTTTCTTGTACATTCATTAAATTGGATTATTTGCTATTTTGGTGTTATGTTTTTTTCAGTTCTTCATATATTCTGAATATTCTCAGTGATATCAGCAGTTGGTAATGATTTACTCCTTTTCTGTAGGTGGCTCACATTATTGTGCAGAAGCTTTTGAATCTGATGCCATCTCATTTATTAATTCTTCATTTTATATCCTGAGCTTTAAAATCTTATCAAGGAAGCCATGACCTGTCTCTATGTGTTGGAATATTGACCTATGATTTTTTCTAGCAGCTGAAAAATTCCTAGGTCTTGTGTTCACTTGGGTTGACTTTCATGGAGGAATGAGAAATAGGGATCTAGTTTCATTCTTCCACATATGGTACCCAGTTTTCCCAGTACTATTTTTATTAAGGCTCGTTTCTCTAGCATATATTTTTGGTTGCTTTGTCAAGAATCAGGTGACTGTCTCTGTGTATTTGTCTCCTTTTCTTCTACTCAGTGGTCTGTGTGTCTGTTTTTATGCTGGTACTTCATTTTTATGTATTTTTTTTTTGATGGGTTCCCACTTATTGCAGGTGTACAAGAGCATTTATAAGGGATTTTCATGGGGGTTGGGATAGTTAGGAGCAGAGGGCAGATGCTGATTGGTTCTCTGCTCTAAGGACAGTGGTGAAAGTAGGTCATTGGGTATATGTTTGTGCCTGTGGGAAAGTTAGAGCCCGGAAGGTTAGAGCCGGGACAATTAGAGCCAGGAAGATTAGAACCAGGACAGTTAGAGCCAGAATGTGAGTATTTTTATGCTGGTTTTGTTACTACAGCTTTGTATTTTAATTTGAAGTTGGGTATTGTGATGCCCATACCATTGCTCTTACTGCTTAGAAGTGCTTTGGCTTATTCTGGGTTTTTTAATTTTTCCATATACATTTTAGGACAGTTTTTTCCTAGTTCTGTGAAGAATGTCTTTGGTATTGTTATGGGGATTCCATTGAATCTGTAAATTGTTTTTGGTAGTATGGCCATTTTAACAATATTAACTCTGCCTATCCCAAAACATAGGGGATTTTTTCTGTTTTCTAATTTCTTTAATTATTCTATGGTGATCATGTAGCGATCTTTCACATCCTTGGTTACGTTTATTTCTAGATGATTAATTTTTGGAGATTATGAAGAGTGGAATTGTTGCCTGCTTTCTTTTTGGCAAGTTTACTATTGGTGTATAGAAAAGCTATTGATTTTTGTGTGTTGATTTTTTTTTTTTTTTTTTACCCTGGGTCTTGGCTGAATTTATCTATCTGCTGTAGTCTTCTGTTGGAAATTTTGGGTCTTTTAAGTGCAGAATCATATTACCTGAAAACAATGATAATTGGATGCTCCTATTTCTGTCCCTTTTATTTCCTTTTCTTAACTGCTCTTGGTGAAATTTTGAGTACTGTATTGAATGTGAATAGTGAGAGTGAATAGCCTTGTCTTGTTCCTGCTTTTAGAAAAAATTCTCTGTTTACCTTTTCAGTGTGATGTTGGCTTTGGGTTTGCTTTATGTAGCCTTTATGAACTTGAGATAAGATTCCCCTATACATAAATTTTTCAGTGTTTGTAGCATGAATAGTGCTGGATTTTGTTGATTCTTCCATCTGAACAACCTAACCACCTCTTAAATCTCCCCATTCCCACCAACACCATTATACTGAGAGTCAAATTCAATGTGAGTTCTAGAAGAGGCAGTCTCCTCTGAAATCCCTACACTAGTCATTTCTATTTGCATGTGGCAATTTTTCCATTAGTCTTCAATGTGTTTATCCTGATTATTTTAAACTCTGTGGTAGTTCCAAAATCATCTTCATATCTGAATCTAGTTGTAATGTTTTATCTTTAAGATGATAAGGATAATTGCCTTGTAAATTAAGACTTTCTGTGGAAACTCATACAAGAAGCAGTGGGTGAAAGGAACTTAGGTAGATCTTTAGTGAGATGTTTTGTTATCTGCCTAGGCATTACATTTTGCTTACTGCTTGGTGTAACTGTAATCTCAGAGGTCAAAATTTCCTTTAGCTTTGTAGTCTTTGTTTTCTGTGTTGTCTTTGAGTTTTTCTAAATACCCCTTAAATAGAGTCTGATATTTTTTTATCTGTACTCCTCTGTTTTATGAAAGTCCTATTGATGGGGTAGTCATATAAGGTGAGAAGGAAAGGGGTTTATGTGATTCAATTTCAATCTTCGAGCGTGAATTAAGCATGTCATTTTTCCCATATTGAAGGTTTTTGGAAGAGTTGAGATTTTCCTTCTGTGTGGATAGCTGGAGGGAGATGGAGTTTGGTATTTCTTTTTTCAAAGTTGGTTAGGTTCTGATAAAATAGTTTCCCTTAAAACAGTGGTTGTTAAGAACAGGGAACTCTGGGTTATATCATAATGGTTTGTTTTACCCTCTGTTGGAAATGGAAGGAGATTTTTCTCCTGATCTTCACAATATCACTGTGAGAAATTCAGGAGCTTCTCTATACTTTGCTAATTGAATTCACATAGTTTTTAACTCTGAAACTAACCTACATTGAGCCTACGGTAATCTGTCATTCACAGTTTCAAGAGTTCTATTGGCTCCATCTTGGGGTTATGTGGCTAGCCTTTTGTTCCCAGTAAGCATGATTCTTCAACTGCTTGTCTATGCAATTTTACCTTTGACCTAATTTTCTGATGGATTTTAGACAACCTATGGATTTTATTTATTTTTGCAGTTTTTGACTTGTAAGGATAGGGATGATGAATAATAAACATCCTATTCACTCAAAAACTTACATACTCACTTATTTTATATATTGAAGATTTTGTTGTTGCTCTTGTTATTCAAGTCTACCTCAAAATAAAAGGTTTCATGGCCAAAACGTAGCATTTAAGAATATATTAGGAAACTTAAGGTTTGTCTCGGGTTCACTCTAGTTTTCACTCCAATGGATGAAATCTGTTTTTATGATGGCAGTAATAGTAGTTTGTCATCTTTTTCAATATATGTTGAAATAATCCCATATCATGAAGGTCAGTCACCAGAGATATATCGTTTCTTCTGAGTAAGTTTTAAATGAATCCCCATGTGTGAAGCAGCAATAACTGAACAACATTTAAAGCAATTGCTGTTACCAAGAAAGTAAATTTGCAATTATTTAATGTATTCTGTAGAAAAATATAATGGGAATTGTCAGATAATGTGAGCAATGAACTTAGATGAGTAACTTTAATTTGCTTCCTCCAATGCAGGCAATTTTTGTCCAGCTATTTACATTTGACAAATCAAGTTTAGGAAACAGCATGGATAACATCCCGTGGAATTTCCTTCTAGTGGACAAACATAAATGTTAGTAAATCCCAAAAGAAAAAAAAGGGATAAGAGTTTTGTTGCAATGTGTTTGTCATGTGGGTATTAAACCAAGGTAGTGCTTTGCTGTAATTAAAAAGTGCAATGATAATGTTTTGTAATGGGAGCAAATTATTTTGTCTCTGATGAGGGAGTCATGAGGGATTGTGTTTTAGACTACCTCAGATCTCCCAAGGTCCCTGATGGATATGAGATGTCTTCTTTCAGATGTTTTCCTATCCAGAGCACAATTATTTTTGTCTTGAACTAGGAATTATCTTTTAATGAACTAAATTTAAACTTCTTTTCCATTTTAATGTTCATCTTATTGAATAACATAATCTCAGAAAAGATTAACTTACATTATTTCAGAGTTATGTCTTCAAAACTATCTTAATGTAATCTCTCCTTATTCTTTCTGCTGTTTTTTTCCATTGGTTTGTACTACTCACATCCTCCTATGCAACTGTAATGAAAAGGCTGTTTACTCTCTTGCTGAAATTATTAACAAAATGTTATGAACTGGCTGAACACCAATCCATGGGCACTACACCAGAAACCTTCTTCATGTGACAGACTGTTATTTATCATTTATGTCCCATTGTTGTGTTCCCCTTGACAGTTGGCAAAACTTGCAGGAGTCATGAAGTCAGCATCGGTTTGGATGCATTTTTAAATGTTTCAGGAGGTACTGTATCAAATGCTTTGCTACATCTGACACATGTGATATCCATTCTGTTAGTCATAGTCATTCATTTTTTAAAAGTGTTAACTACTGACATCTGTCCAGAATGACTACAATTGATCCTAGTTGAACATTGGTAGGAGAGGATGCTCAAGGATATCATTTTAGTGTCATGTTTATTGGAGATGACAACATAAAGTAACAAAGATTATTTATGTCACAGCTTCCTGGTGATGAGTTATAGAAAAGTTATTGTAAATGAATGAATAAAGTTTTTAATTGTTAGGTATGTTTTGAAAGCACTACCTGTTTAATCTCTTCAGTCATGTTTTTCTTACATATTCCTTTGTCCTCATTACTTCCAGGTATTGAAATCATGATTTTAAAAAGTAATAAATTGATACATTTCACCTAGATCTTTATGTACCATGGCTCTTAAATTTAAAAATCTGTATATTCTTTGTCTTCCTTCCATATTTAATTTGTACTATAAAAATATCACTTTAGTCATTTTTTTACAGCAACCATTCAACATGCTATTGTCAGGTTACTAAACAAAAAGGTTGCTTTTGCTACAAATTGGCTTGTGCTTTTTATAAATTAACTACTAAAGCTACTAAAATTTTAGATTATTATTTATCAAAATAAAATATAATCTAACACATGAACCTTTTTTAATAAGAAAGTGAGATTCAAGGAATAAGTAAGGGAGAAGACATTAGTCAGAATGACGTCTTAGTATGCCTGTATGAAAACTCTAGAATTTTCTCTGAGAAACCAAGAAAGGATTTTATGGTGAGGAGTGATGATTTGATATTACTTGAATATTAACAAAGGGGCCCTAAGTATTGTGTGGAAAATGTCCATAAGAGTGGGGAATCAGGAATAACAGTTAGGAGGCTGCTCTACAGCGTAGGGTCTTCCCCTTCCCCTAGACCAAATGGAGTCTTGGTGGCATGTAACTAAGATGCTGGTGGAGACTGAAGGTGAGCATTCCAATGTGTTTTCTTTGCTTTTTTTTAAAATGATGGATGAGCCCATTTATTTAAAAACAATTTTTTTTTTTTTTTTTTGGCCACAGAGTTGCTTTCAAAATCCTAAAGCTATCTGTATTTTCAGGAACAGAAAGATAAAAAATCTAGAATCTTTGATAACAACTGAACAAAGAGTCAGGAATTTTCCCAAGGGTCTGAGGAGGAAAATGAAGGATCGTTTACTGAGGTTCAAAAGACTATGGCAAGTAGAGAAACAAAATCTAGTCTTTTATTTTAAAAATCATTTTGTGTAATTGTAGTAAAAGCAAATGAAGTTTTCCTGATGAGTTGGATGGTTTGGTAAGTACAGATTTTACCAGGAATTCACCATATTAACCAGTTTACAAGATTATCATGACTGTTGAGAATCAGAAGGAATTTTACTAATGTGGGAAGATCAGATCATCTTTAACAATGAAACTATTTGAGCATTTACAATCTGTCAAAATGTAGCTTTTTAAAAAGAGGACTGTGTTATGAAAACTTTGTCCAAAAGATTTGTTTTTTAAAGTGTATGGAGCATTTAAGGTAAATTCTGTCACAATTTAGTATAACAAAGATAATATTTTTGGTGAGTGCTTTACCTCCTTTTGAACATTGATCATTAGGCTAATCTAGATCCAAGTCCATTTTAGTCTTCCTCCTGGAATCTGTAGTTGAGAAAAATAGAGGAGTAGTTAACTTTAGATAAGTTTTTCTTTCTTGTTCTGTCAAAATAAGAA
>PVKS010034357.1:0-20955 GCA_004027875.1 Aplodontia rufa | reverse complement strand
AAAAAAAAAAAAAAAAAAGGGAAAAAGAATACTCACATGTTGGTAGAATCTTTAGTATTACTACCAGGTCAGCTACATTGTGTCCTGTAGTCATTGTTCCCTTTTTGTATGATCCTACCTGTCGGACTTCTTCAATTTGCTATTGGAAAAGGGTTTTCAGGAAAAAAAAAAAAATTAAAGAATTTGTATTCCAAAACCAACCACATGAAAGTATACAGCACAGCCAGCTGACAACAATGATACAAATCTTGTACCCAAAACAGTATTACAAGGAAATTGCAGAATTCTATACTTTTACACTTTAGGCTTGAATTTGGAACAGATAACTGAAAAATTAAGAGACAGGAGCCAATGAAACTTCCACACTACCAAGGCTGCCCTTTCTTAAGACTAAATCATCAAAAAACTCACCACTTCAAATGTCCCTGGAGCCACAATCAAATTATCAATCACATTGTTTATTTTTGTCACCAGAGAAAGGATTGAGGCCTGAAAAACATCATGAAACAAAAATACCCTAAGGTCAAAAATCCCAAGTAACTGTCTCTGAGGTTGAATATTTTCCCCTAATCACTTCCATACAAGCAAACTCAATACATGGCAGGGCTTTGAAAACACTTCAGCCCTTCTGACCTTAAGTATATCAAAAAGAACAACTCTTTGAGTCACAAATAGATTCCCCAATAAAAATATGAATCGCACAATGTATATATTCACCTGGCTCTTTCTCTCAACTACAATGAGATAAAAAGAGAATAACTGTTAGAAATAAAATTATTAAAAATCCTGAGTGCTCAATTTACTATTGCTAGATTATGGAAACAACCCAGATGTCCCTCACTGGATGAATGGATCCAAAAACTGTGGTACATATATACCATGGAATTTTACACAGCAATTAGAAACAATGATATTGCAGCCTTTGAAGGTAAATGGATGGCTATGGAAGAGATTATGCTGAGTAAAATCAGCTTAACCCAGAGAACCAAGGGTCGATTGTCTCCACTCATCTGTGGAGGTTGGGACTAGACCCTGGCCATTGAGAAAGGTGGTCTATTATCATGTGTTAAATCCAGATAAGGTGTAATGTTATAAGGGAAGGATACGGGTGGGTAATTGGGGGGAGCACTCCTGAGGGTAAATCTAGTATCCAGAAACTATACACATTTTATACTATTTTGTTAAAAAACTTGTATGGTTGTTCAAAAATTAAAAAAAAAATGTTGCAGTTAAAAAAAAAAAATCCTGAGTGCTGGGGCTGGAGCGGTGGCTCAGCAGTTTCGGCGCTTGCCTGGCAAGCATGAGGACCCGGGTTCGAACCCCGCACCAAGTACACAACTAAGAGTTGGAGCAACGAAGGCCATGTGAAAAACTAAATAAAGTTGTTTCTCTCTTTCTCTGTCTCTCTCACTGTTCTTTTCTCTCTAAAAAAAAAAAAAATTCTGAGTACTATAAGAAAATCAAGCATGTGAGCAAGAGAGACTACTTCTGCAGAAGGTGCACTCACAGAGGGGAATCCAATGAGCAAACACACTTGAGCAAGCAATCCACCTGCTTATATCACCAACGTGATGCAACCCTACCCTTCACTTTAATTGGAGGAGCTCAGGGGTACAATCTGTGCAATTGGCTAATATAAAATTGGGGTGGGTACAGGAAAGAGCTATGGGTGTAATGGGATAGCTGGATTATCTCTGACCACATGGTTCCCGACCTAAGGTGGTGAACCTTAAGGCTACATTCTGAAAATGGACCATCAGACTTCCTATTTCTCATAACTGAACTCTGTGTGAAGTTTATATTCTTGTTGGGGATCAATTCTGGAGCCTCATATATGGTAGGTAAGTGCTCAACCACTGAGCTATACCCTTCCCAGCCCATATAACACTCATCTTAACTTCACTGATAGGAACTCACTTTTCCAGCCTTCTTAGTGAGAAAGCCAAAAGAACAAACCTGTTCAGCAGAATTGGGAGCAAGGTCCTGATTCCGCTTCAGCAAGGCTTCACTGAACGAAGTTTCATCAGGTGCTGGCTTGACCCGGGGGAAGGCCATTTCACACTGAAACAGAAACAAACAACATACTATTTACCAAAAATAATATGCAGGATAAATATTTTTTCCCATTATGACAAAAGAAAATTAAAAAAACAGAAAATTCTATTTGTTTTCACTCTAATGTTCAAACAAGGATAGAAGAGCCATAATTTAAGCTCTCACTCCCTTTGTATTAAAAAATAAACCTGAAGCTGGGCATGGTGGTGTACACCTGTAATCCCATAGACTCAGGAGGCTGAGACAGAAGAATTTAAAGTTCAAAGCCAGTTTCAGCAACTTAGTGAGGCCATTACTAACTTAGCAAAACCTGTCTCAAAATAAAATGGAAAAAGAACTGGGGATGTGGCTCAGTGGTTAAGCACCTCTGGGTTAAATCCCTGGCACCAAAATAAATGAAAAATTAAAAAATAAGCTACAGGGGCTGGAGCGGTGGCTCAGCGGTTTCGGCACTTGCCTAGCAAGCACAAGGACCCGGGTTCAAACCCCAGCACCACGTACACAACTAAGTGTTGGAGCAACTAAGGCCATGTGAAAAACTAAATAAAGTTGTTTCTCTCTTTCTCTGTCTCTTCACTGTCCCTCTCTCTTTAAAAAAAAAAGCTAGAGATAGAATTAATTATTCAGGACAGATCATAATCACATAGGCAAGAAACAATCTTTCCTATCCTACTTACGTTGTTTTTGTTTTTTTGCAGTACTGTGATTGAAACTAATGGCATTCTATCATTGAACCACATCCCTAGCACTTTTTTTATTTTGAGACAGGGTCTCACTAAGTTGCTAAGGTTGGCCTCAAACTGAATTCTCCTCCCCTAGCTACCTTAGTGACTGGGTTTATAGGCATGCACCACTGTGCCTGGCTTTGCTTACACTGTTTTTGTGTACAGTTGACTGAAAACTCCAACTCTAGCCAAGTAGTGGTACGTACCTATAATCCCAGCAACTTGGGAGGTTGAGACAGAAGGATCACAAGTTCAAAGCCAGACTCAACAACTTTGGCCCTAAGCAACTTGGACCAGGTCTTAAAATAAAACGGCTTAGCCATGTGGCTCAGTGCCCCTGGGTTCAATCCTTGGTACCAAGAAACAACCAAGCACCAAAACAAAAAACAAAACACCAACTCTAGATGGGGATCAAGGAAGCTGGATTTCATCAGTGCTTGCTGTATACACGTACTGAAGTATATCGCACTGAACCATTTATATATACTATTAATGCATGTTAACTGAAATAAGATCAGTGGCTAGGAGTGGAGTGTTTGCTTAGCACGCTTGACGCCTTAAGTTTGATCCCCAGCGCTAAAAGTAAATAAATAAATAAATAAAATTTTTAAAAAAATCCCAACTCCTTTCACAAATATCTTGTCTAACTACCACTTGACTTCATTAGCAAGGAGATGCTAGGGTCCGTTTATACATCTGTAGAGAACAGTGGCCAGGAAACTCGCAGTAAGTCAAGAACTCACCAAATAGAAATCAAATGGGATATGTGGCACAAAGGGCCTGAACCTAAAACAAGGAAAACAGTCCAGATTATTCACCGAAATCAAGCAAGATGCGTACAAATGCGCAAGCGATTCTGAAAACATATCTGTCTTCAGAGCAGACCACAGTTTTGGAGAGGCGTCATTCTTAGCCAAGTGGTGCCAAACGCATTAGCAGGAGGAGAGCAGAGGACACCTGGCTCTCGCAACGTCAGGTTCACAGTCCACTCCACACTCCCGTGTAGATAGATGGCAGCTTCGAGACTCGCAAGCGCCAGGACTTCAAGAACCGCTACTCACCCTCCTCCGGGACCTCCTCGGGAACCGAAGCGCCCGCCACGCCCACGGCCTCTGTCACCCCTGGAAAATCACAGGTGTTACTTTGACCCCAGTGAAGGACCCGACCGCCCCGCACGCATCACGTCAAGTCGGCTTACCTGCATATCGCGCGCCACACTTCCCCACGGGGGCGGAGACCACGCTCCCGCTCCCGCTTCTCCGCATTCACCCCCAAGACGCCGAAGTGTGCGACTGAATCACAAACTCACAGCAGCAAAAATACTGAGCCCCACAAGAAGAAACCCATAATCCCAACCCTCCAACATCGGCGACCAAAGTGACTGCTCCTCTGTAGGCTAACGCACGACTACATTCATAGGGCACATCTGTTTCTCACGCTCCAGGAAGACCGCGGCACGTCCCGGCCTCCTGAGTCGAGACACCGGGAGCTCCTCGTGGGCCCCGAGAAAACTCCCTCATCTCGGCCTCTCACAGCCCGCGTGAGGACCCCGATCCCCATCCCAGGCCCTTTCCCCGCCTCCGCCGGCCTTTACGACCCAATTCTCCCGGGCCGGGAGGCTCAGGCCCCAGGATACAAAGCCCTTGGTCCTTCCACTCCTTACGGCCCACCCTCCCAATGTTCTCGGAGAAACCTTTCAAGCACCTACATCCCCTTACCTCATGGCGCCCTTAATCCTGAACAATGGAGGCCGCACCAACCGCCCCTTTCCTCCGAGGAGCGGGCAGCGCGAGAGGCGTCCTGCCGGCGTGTCCCAACAAAACTCGGCCCGATTGGCTCACTCCCTGCCCCGCCCTTAATCTTTATTGGTTTACTTTGGCATATCGGATTTGGGAACCAATAAAAAAGGCCTACTGTATCAGGAAGCAGCCAATAAGAAGAGGTTTAACGGTGAAGACAAATTTATACTGGACACTAGATGGCGCTAGGAAAAAAAAATTTCAGGAACTGAACGTGGAGAGAACTTTGTATAAGCATTATGAGCTCTTTCGGTAGCAGGTAGCAGAGTGGCGCAGCGGAAGCGTGCTGGGCCCATAACCCAGAGGTCGATGGATCGAAACCATCCTCTGCTATCGGAGTGCGATTTTTTTTCCCTCTTATCTTTCAGAGCACCACCTGTAATTTATATTTCTTTGGTACACACGTGCCGCTTCAGTTCCTTCCTTCCTCAAAAAATTCAACCTTTAACACTGTTTTCACCGCCAACAACCACAGCGGAGTAGATAACAAATATTCTTCTGTAAACAGATTATTTTAATCTGTTCTTGATCTTCACATAAATAGACTCATACTATACATAACTTTTTTTGGAGGGGTCTGGCTCCTTTTGCTTCTCTGGTTTTGTGATTCTTGCATGCCATATTTCTACATTTAATAGCAATCTGTTCTCCCCCCAACCCTCAGGGCTGGGAATTGGACCCAGGGCCCAGCACATGCTAGGCAATTGCTCTACCACAGAGCTACATCCCCAGACCAATCTGGTCTTCTTTTATTTATGACTAGGATACTGTCATAAATATACTAGTTTGCTTATCCATTCTCCTGTTGATGAATTCAGGACCTCCAAGTCATTGAGACACACACATACACATGTGTGTTGTTTGGGGATCAGGACCCTTCTGTATAAAGCCACTCTAAACATTCTTGTACAAGTTTCTTGTGATCAGATGCATTCACTTTCCTTGGGTAGATGTGTGGATGTATGCAAAAGTCAAATTAATTTAAATTATATACACATGTTTAATTCCACAACACGTGGTCATTTAGACTAATCATTTAAATTTATCATTTTAATGCTCTTTATTTCTTTCTGCGTCTCCAGCCTAATATTGTTTTGCTTGTTTGTTTTTAATGAGACAGAGGGGCTGGAGTGGTGGCTTGCCCAAGTACACTGGTTCAAATCCCAGCACCAGGTACGCACTTTACACAACTAAGTGTTGTAGCAATGGAGGCCACATGAAAAACTAAATAAAATTGATTCTCTCTCTCTCTCTCTCTCTCCTTTTAAAAGAGAAAGGGAGAGAGAAATCAGTTTTATTTAGTTTTTCATGTGGCTTTCATCATTCTGACATTTCATTGTGTAAGTGGTGCTGGGGTTTGAACCCAGCATCCTTAGGCATGCCAAAGCAAACGCTGTAACCGGCAAGCCACCACTCCAGCCCTCCAGCCTAACATCTTGAAAATTTAGTTTCCCACTTTCCATGGTTTTAGTTTGTCTGAATATGACTTTATTTCATCTTCCTTTCTTTTTTTTTTTTTTTGTGGGTTTGTTTTTTTTTGTTGTTGTTGTTGTTTTTTGTTTTGTTTTTATAAGAAACAGGGACAGTGAGAGAGGGAACCAGAGAATCAATTTTTATTTAGTTTTTTCATGTGGCTTTCATTGCTCCAACACTTTGTTGTGTATGTGGTGCTGGGGTTTGAACTTGTGTACTTGCGCATGCCAGGCAAGTGCCGTAACCACTGAACCACTGCTCCAGCCCTGATTGATTTTTTTTTTCCCCATGTGGTACAGGGAATTAAACTCAGGGGTGTTCTACCACCCTTTTTATTTTGAGATAGAGTCTCACTAAATTGCCCAGGTTGGTCTCAAATCTGTGATCCTCCTACAACCTCCAAGTCGCTGGGATTACAGGTATTCACCACTACATTTAGTTCTTACCTCTCTTTTTTGTTTTTCATATCCTTTTCTCCGTGCTTCATTGTTTCTAGTTTCTTCTGTCCTTTCTTCCAATTGACTACTCACTTCTCAGTCCAGTTTCATTTGTCCTTAACTTATCAATTGGTTCTAACTTTTATTTTAAAATATTTGGGGTCTGGATTTTCTATTTATGTCCGATTTACCTTGCTCCCAAGTTTCCCAGAAGATTGCAGCCTTTTGGGATCCTGAACAAAAACAAGAAGGTAGTTTACCAGGGCTCCTACTTTTGGGAACATTTGGACTCCAATCTTTGCCCCACTAGCTTCACATTTTATTTATTTATTTATTATTTTTGTACTGGGGATTGAACCAAAAGGTGCTTAACTGCTAAGTCACATTCCCAGATCCTTTTTATGTTTTATTTCCAGACAGGGTCTCCCTAAATTGCTAAGGCTGGCTTTGAACTTGTGATCCTCCTGCCTTAGCCTTCCCACCCACTGGTGTTACAAGTGGGTGCCCCTTACACCCAGCTTCCACATAACCTATTTTCTGCCACAATTCTGTATAGCAAATGACCCCAAGGTAAAAACTCATCTATCTCCTCTCTCTTTTTGAGAGAGAGAGAGAGAGAGAGAGAAAATCAATTTTATTTAATTTTTCATGTGGCTTTCATTGCTCCAACACTTCCTTGTGCTTATAGTGCTAGGGTTTGAACCCACATCCTTGTGCATGCCAGGCTAGCACCATAACTACTGAGCCACCACTCCAGCACCCCCAGCCCTGGTTCTTTGGTTTAAAAAAATTTTTTTTCATCTCAGCTGGAGAGATAGCTCAGCAGTAGAACATTCTCAAAGTTCTGAATTCAATCTGTACTCACACACACACACACACGCACACACACACAAATCTTTTTTTTTCAAAACAACATTTTGAGTTGTTTGCCACTTGAGATAGTCCATTATTGACAGGAATCCAATTACTAAACTGTACTTATAGTTCAGTCATTACTTCTGAGCTCCAGCTCTACTAATCCAGAAGCCTAGTGAATACCTCCACTGGGGTATCCATAGACACCTCAAATTCAATAAACTAAGATTATCCTTCTCCTCCCAAAAAACCTCCATCTTCAGCTTCTCAATTAATGTAGTCAATGTCACCTCAACCTTTCCTTTCCCAAAGTCCAGCTGATACTACTTACAAACCCCCCCCCCCAATCTCCCATCTACCTCTACAACATCTGACCTCTCCCCTCCCCACTGTAGGACAAAGACATTATGTCTGTCACACAAAAGCTTTCAGGATGTGCTCTCCTCAGCCCTCATTCCACCCTCTCCTCCTCAGTCATTCCTATATGCACACACCTTACATCCCAGGTCAGTCTTGGAAACACAAGCTCCCTTTGCAGCCAGACAGGGAATGCACCAGACTTAAGCGCAGTGGGTAGGAATCATAATGAACTCATATCAAGGAGTTCAGTTTCTTGTTCCAGCTTGACTATTTATGGGGGAATTCAGAACCTATATTACCAGCTTTCCCAATGTTTCAAGAAAACTCAGGAGTCCAAAAATGCATGTACCATCAGCTGATTTTTAAACATGGACAATTTAATAAAATATATAGACAGAATATAGTTGGGTGTTTTGGCACACACGTGCAATCTCAACTACATGAGGGCGTGAAGCAGGAGGATGGCAAGTTCAGGCTAGCCTCTACAACTTAGTGAGATCCTGTCTCAAAAATAAAATAAAAAGAGGGCTGGAGCAATAGCTCTGCGGTTAAAGTGCTTGCCTGGCATGCTTGAGGACCAGGATCAAAACCCCAACACCACATACACAACTAAGTGTTGGAGAAAAAAATACAAAAAAAAAAAAAAAACAGGTGAAAAAATAAATAAAATCAATTCTCTCTATATAAAAAGGGGGGCTGGGGATGTAGCCCAATGTTAAAGCAACAGCCTGGGTTCATGCAAGCCAACCAAAGCATGTCTACAATCTGAAATTGGCCTCTGAACCACCAACTCTAGATAATAAAATTATTAATTTGTCTCCTAAAACTCCATATATAGGAAATGTACTTCAATACTAAGTTCTCTCTATACAGAATACCTTTCTCATTCTTCTACCCTTGTTGAACTCTTTCTCTTTGGAGATTTGCCTGGCCCCCATCCAGGCAGAATTAACAGCCCTCATCTGGGCGGGTTAGCAATATCCATCCGTATCTCCGTTGCAGTGCTTAATGTGTATTATATTAAGGTTACTTGTCCTCGACAGCAGTACGGTAATACATTCATCTTTATGCCCTCGGGCATCTACCTGGCACTTGACACAGAAGGTCCTCTGGAAATAATACCTTAACAGAAGATTCCTTATCTTAGGTCTTGCTTAGTAAGGTTCTGGAAAGATTGGCAGAGCAATACCGTCAATGACTACTGATGACCATTAGAGGGCAGACCGATTCCACGGCGCCCCGGACCAGGGGACCCAGCGATCAAGTGCCCCAGAACCCTCTCCCCAATTTACTCCTCCAAAGGTCATTTCCAACATCATCTCCCACTACCACTACAGGTCCCATTTAGCAATCGTCCTTACGTACAGGAGCGGCCCAGAGGTTACCTTTTCCCGCTCCCCAGCCAACTTTCGCTACCTTCCCACAATCATTTGGGAACTAAAGAGTTAACCCCGCCCTCCGACCCGGTCCCTTTTCTCTACTAATCCGCACTTTCTGGAAGGCGGTGGGGAGGGAAGGAAGGGAAATCATAGATGGACTTTGGCTCGCCTTCTACTTCAACTCCTTTTTCAGAAATCCGTCAACCCTCCCGCCCCACCCCAGCCCGCAGAAACACACGTCCAAACACACCTTTTCCTGCTAAGATCCCAAACCAGCACCTCCTTCCCTCTTCCCTAGAGGGAATCAGGTAGGAGGGAAAGGGCAATTTGGGGCGCCGGCGGCCCCCCCAGCTCCTTCTACATACACATGTCCAGCCTGCTCCCCAACCCGGCAAGGGCGCGCCGCCGGAGGAAAACCTCGGGCTGCGGAGCAGGGGAAAGAGGGTCTCACGGAAAAGGGCGCCGGCCCGGCGGGGGCGAGCCGCAGACTTCGGGCTGGGAGGAAGAAGTTGGAGATTCAGGATTGGCTCTTCAGGCTCTAATGTCACTGAGTCTGGGAGGGGTAGCGGCCAGGAGGGAGGGCTCCGAGATAGCCCGGTGGATTCCCCCCTCCCCACCCCGGACAGCCCGAGACTTGGGCCGGCTGGACGCCCCTTCTGGCACACTCCCGGGGCCAGGCGCTCACGCACGCCTACGAACACACACTCCCCTCTCCTCCCTCTCTCCTCTTCCTCCCCGGAGCGCCCGCTCGAGCTTCTCTCTTCCTAACACTCTCCTCTTGCTTTCTCGCTCCCACTCCCGCAGCTCTTCTTACTCCCACCTGCTTCGAGGCGCCCTCCGCACCCGACTGAGTGGCGCGCCCAGCCTCTTGCGCTCTAGCCTCTGACTCGCAGCTTCCGTGGGCAGCGTCCCGCGCTGGGAGCGCTCCCGACTCGCTCCCACACCTTCCCCCAGGAGGGTGTCTCAAAGCTTGGGACCGGCCGCTGAGCTGGAGGACGCAGAAGAGACCATGGTGCGATCGCTCGCCCCCCGCGGTGCCCACTGAGGCCATGACCGCTCCCCAGCGCCCGGCCGGTCCCGGCCCGCGCTTGCTTCTGCTCCTGCTACCGCTGCTGATGCTCCAGGGCAGCTACGCCGGCAACCTGACTGTGGCCGTGGTGCTGCCGCTGGCCAACACCTCGTACCCGTGGTCGTGGGCGCGCGTGGGACCGGCGGTGCAGCTGGCTCTGAATCGGGTGAAAGCTCAGCCCGACTTGCTGCCGGGCTGGACGGTCCGCACGGTGCTGGGCAGCAGCGAGAATGCGCTGGGAGCCTGCTCAGACACCGCCGCGCCCTTGGCCGCAGTGGACCTCAAGTGGGAGCACAACCCCGCCGTGTTCCTGGGCCCCGGCTGCGTGTACGCCGCCGCACCAGTGGGGCGCTTCACCGCGCACTGGCGGGTGCCACTGCTGACCGCCGGCGCCCCGGCGCTGGGCTTCGGGGCCAAGGAGGAGTACGCGTTGACCACCCGCGCAGGGCCCAGCCACGCCAAGCTGGGCGACTTCGTGGCAGCCTTGCACCGACGGCTGGGCTGGGAGCGCCGGGCGCTGGTGCTCTATGCCTACCGGCCGGGCGACGACCAACCCTGCTTCTTCGTAGTGGAAGGGCTGTATATGCAGGTCCGTGAGCGCCTCAACATCACAGTGGACCACCTGGAGTTCGCGGAGGGCGACCACGACCACTACACCAAGCTGCTGCGGACCGTCAGGCGCAAAGGCCGAGGTGAGAGGAGCCCCCACCCATTTCGCCACCTTGCCCCAAAGCCTCGTCTTTGACCTTTGACAGTGTACAAGGCGCTGGTGTTCTTCTCCCTTTTCCTCTGAGCCGGTTCTCTTTCTTTTTGCTGCTCTTCATTCCTGTCCCAGCCTCCCCCGCCCCCTCCTCAACCTCTGGGTTTCTATTTCCCTCTCCCCATTCCCTAGCCCCATTTATGTTCCTATCCTATCATCTCCCCCTACTTCCCTGACTGTCCAGAGTTAACAGGGCCAATCTAGCACTTAGTATGTCCTCAGCTTAGTTCTTGTCCCTTTTTTTTCCTCCTGAGTTTTCTCTCTTCCTTAACTACCTTCTCCCCTCCTCCAGCCCCTCCTCCCATTGCTCCCACACACCCTCACCCATCCCCTCTCCCTCTCTGCCCTCCTGCCCCACCTTCTCCTCTCCTTTCCCCCCTTTTCCACCTTCCACACCTCCTTCTCCACACCCTTTTCAACTTTCTCCTATCAATGCCTAAATTGAGCCAGGAGTTGCCATTCAAGTCCCAGCTCAGCTTCCTGACCCTTCCTCTCTTTAACTCCTCCTTTCCTTCCAGTTATCTACATCTGCAGCTCCCCAGATGCCTTCAGAACACTGATGCTCTTAGCCCTGGATGATGGCCTGAGTGGGGAAGACTATGTCTTCTTCCACCTGGATGTCTTTGGGCAAAGCCTACAGGGGGCACAGGGCCCTACTCCCCGCAGGCCCTGGGAGAGGGGAGATGGACAAGATGTCAGAGCCCACCAGGCCTTTCAGGTGAGTGCCAGGGTTTGCCCAGGTTGAGAGACTGAGCTGTTGGTTTCTAGACACTGTACCCCTAAGTGTCTGAAAGGATTCCAAAAAGGTGTTATTGATGCTCATGGGGGACTTTAGGGCCAGAAGGATAAAAAGATAAGAGAATGCCCTTAAAGTGGGAGGACATTAAAATCCCACAGACTTGGTGCCTCAACGGTTACGGCGCTTGCCTGGCATGCACCAGGACATGGGTTCAAGCCCCAGCACCACATACACAATGAAGCAATGAAAGCCACATGAAAAACTAAAAATAAGTAAATAAAACCCCACAGACTGAACCCTTGCTAAATAGCAGGTACCACCTCCTCAGGACCTAGGATTGGTTTTGATCTTGACCTAAGAAGAGAGGCTGGCCTGAGAGGTGGGCTCTCTGACATCTGGTGCGCCTCAGGGTCCTTGGAGAACTGGAATCAGCTCTCAGCTATCCCATCTCCATTGACCCCCTTCCTCAGGCTGCCAAAATCATTACATATAAAGAACCGGACAATCCTGAGTACTTGAAATTCCTGAAGCAGCTCAAACTCTTGGCCCGTGAGCAGTTCAACTTCACCATGGAAGATGGCCTGGTAGGAGGGGGTCCTGAACCCCCTAGAATGGATCTCTAGCCCTTACTTCATGGCCCTCTTCCAGTCTCCATCCTGTTCTCTTGGCCATTCCAGTATTCCCAGGTTTCCCCTCTCCCCCCTTCCCATTGTTCCCTTATCTCTTTTGTGATAGAGGGGGACAGTGGCCAGTTCAACTCTTGTGTTGGCTCATCCTATCCTATCTGCCTAGTCTTCTCTGTGGTGTTGGTGTTATTTTGTGCACCCCTCTTCTGAGCTCCCAGTGCCTCCATTCCCTCCCCACAGCACCCTACTCTGTACCTTCATTCATCCCCTACACCCTCGCTGAGTTCTGAGTTTACGCCTATAGGAGAACATCATCCCGGCATCCTTCCATGATGGGCTCCTGCTCTATGTCCAGGCAGTGACAGAAACTCTGGCACATGGGGGAACTGTCACCAACGGGGAAGACATCACCCAGAGGATGTGGAACCGAAGCTTCCAAGGTCAGGGCCTAGAGGTGGCAGGAAAGGACTTTTTTTGGGGGGGGGAGTAAGTAACATGTGCCCCCACAGGGGGTCATGAAAACCTGTGTCCCTGCAACTTCAGGTAACCATGTACCCATACCTCCAACAGCTTCCTTTAAGCCCTCCTTCTCTCATCTCCCCAGTTCCATCAAGGTTTCCTAAATGTCCAACCTCACGCATTCCTGCTGCCAACACAGCTGTCCCATTTGCTGTTCTTCTGTACATATGTATGTTTGAAGACCAGGGGACGGAGAAATGGATGTGGGGCATCCCTGTATGTCCACTCTCTCAAAATACAGCCATCTTGTCCCCTGCTCACAGGTGTGACGGGATACCTGAAAATTGATAGCAGTGGTGATCGGGAGACTGACTTCTCCCTCTGGGACATGGATCCGGAGACTGGTGCCTTCAGGGTATGTTTGCACACCCAGAAGACAGTGTCAACTCAGGATGCTATCTCACCCTCCTACCCTCCCCCACACCCTTGCCAGGGCATCTATTTACTCTGTGATCACCCTGTCATGCCTGGACACCTATGAGAGCCCTGGATAAAACAGACCAGTTCCATTCTGGGGGTGGGGTAGGGGGCAAGCAGAATGCTAGGCACTCACAGGCATTACCCTTGGGGAACCAACCCCATGCTTAAGGAAGGAACACAGCCCTCCCCTTGGAGAGTTCCTAAGGTAGGCAGGACCTCCTCCCAGCAGCCAGCCTGACTCTGGGCCAAAAGGAATGCATATGCACAGCTCTGTAAATATGGTGGAAACTGGGAGGGACTGAGGTCAAAAGCACCAAGGATCAAATCCAGGAAGGCTTCCTGGAAGAGAACTACACAGATTAGGCCTCAGGATGTGGACTGAGATGAATGCTATCTTTTCCTGTTTCTGTGCTTCGACCAAGATTATAAACTCCCTAAGTGTAGGGGTGGGGTTCTATATGCAGTTTTCTTTATAAAGCCATTTTCAGATTTTTTGTTTTTTTTTTAGAGAGAGGGACAGTGAGAGAGAGAGAAAGAGAGAAACAACAACTTTATTTAGTTTTTCACATGGCCTTAGTTGCTCTAACATAACCCTTAGTTGTGTATATGATGCTGGGGTTTGAACCTGGGTCCTCATGCTTGCCAGGCAAGCGCTGAAACCGCTGAGCCACCACTCCAGCCCCCTCATTTTCAGATTTTTGTCCATTAATTCCATGGGCATGAGTGTGAGGTCTCTCTCTCTCTCTTTTTTTTTTTTTAAAGAGAGAGAGAGAGGGACAATGAGAGAGAGAAGCAATTTTAGGTTTTCACGTGGCTTTCGTTGCTTCAAGACTTCATTGTGTACGTGGTGCTGGGGTTTGAACCCATGTCCTCACGTATGCCAGGCACGCACGGTAACTGCTGAGCTACCGCTCCAGCCCCTATGAGATCTCTGTGTATCTAATTGTAGTAGGATCTTGGTGAATAGTGGGCAACCCAGAAACAAGCTCTGCAAGTATAGATGAGGAAGGTGGGAGATAGGACTGTCGCTGGACAGGAGGCCACATGACAGGCCCTTGACTACCCCACCACTCCTGCTTTCCCATAGGTTGTACTGAACTACAATGGGACTTCCCAAGAGCTGGTGGCTGTGTCAGGGCGTAAACTATACTGGCCCCTGGGGTACCCTCCTCCTGACATCCCTAAATGTGGCTTTGACAACGAGGACCCAGCCTGCAACCAAGGTGACTGGCCCTTGCTTTGCAGGCTTCCATTCCAGAGATACTGCCTCCTCCCAAGGGGAATTAGATGGGCGCTCCTTCCTCACCCTTTCCTGGAGACAGCCTCCTCCTGCCACATGCTTCCTTTTGTCTATCTCCAGTTCACTGGTTGACTATTAGAAGGTTCTTCCTCCTGCTGTAGAACCCACATCACAACTTGGATTCTCTCCTGCAGACCACTTTTCCACCCTGGAGGTCCTGGCCGTGGTGGGCAGCCTCGTCTTGCTCAGCATTCTGGTCGTCTCTTTCTTTATATACAGGTGAGCTGTGGCATGGGGGTGTGGAATGACATAGAAAGAAGACCAACTGCAGGGAGGTGGCAGAGACCCAGAGAGCAGAGTGAGATCAGAGACAGCAGGGGAAGCCTGAGGGAGGTGGGGGAGAAAAGAAACTAAAAAGGCAGGGGCTGGGATGGTGGGGATGGTGGCTCAGCAGTTGCAGCGCTTGCCTGGCACGTGTGAGGGTCCGTGTTCGAACCCCAGCACCACGTACACAGCCAAGTGTCAGAGCAACGGAAATCAAATGAAAAACTAAGTAAAATTGATTCTCTCTCCCTCTCTCTCACTCACTGTCCCTGTCTCTTTAAAAAAAAAAAAGAAAGAAAGAAAGAAAAAGCCTTAGGAAGCCACAGTACAGTCTGGAGACTAAAGCAGGAGGAGGATCAGAAGATTGAGGCCAGCCTCAGCAACTTAGCGAGGCCCAGCCTCACAATTAAAAAAGAAAAGAAAAAAGAACTGGGTGCGTAGCTTAGTGGTAGAGAGTTTGCCTAGCATGTGGGAGAACCTGTGTTTAATCCCCAGTATAACAATAAATAATAAACAGCATTGGGATACAAAGAAAAGAGCAGAGATTGGGGTGAAAGGAGAGAGGAGACAGGGACAGGAGTGGCCTGGGAGGGCTATGGAGATGCAGGAAGGAGCAGAGAAGTCTGGAAGTGACATCATAGCAGAGGGGATCCTGCTATGGAACTGTATTCCTTGCTGCTTCTGCAGCCAGATGGGAAGGAATGGTTCAAAACCTCTGATGAGCCCTGCTTTATACCAGATGCTGACCCTCGTATGGAGTAGATAAATGAGCCCCACACCTGCCTCCAGTACAGGATGGAGGTTCATGGAGAGGAGAGTGAGGGGGGATATTAATGATAATTGAGCACATACTATGTGCCAGACACTTCCACACATTTCTTTTCCTTCTCATAATAATTAAAAGTGAAGCCAGGGGCTGGAGCGGTGGCTCAGCGGTTTCAGCGCTTGCCTGGCAAGCACGAGGACCCGGGTTCAAACCCCAGCACCATGGACACAACCAAGTGTTGGAGCAACTAAGGCCATGTGAAAAAACTCAATAAAGTTGTTTCTCTCTTTTCCTGTTTTTCTCACTGTTTCTCTCTCTTAAAAAAAAAAAAAGAGTGAAGCCAGGCATGGGGGCACACACCATAACCCCAACAACTTGGAAGGCTGAGACAGAAGGATCGCAGGTTTAAGGCTAGCCTGAACAACTTAGAGAGACCCTGTCTCAGAATAAAAAAAGAACAGGGCTGTAGCTTGGTGGTGGAGCATCTCTGGGTTTAGTACCCAGAAAAAAAATAATGAAATATATATATATAGTGGTCCTCAATTTCCAAAAGAGGACATTGACAATGACTAATGTCCCCAGGTGAGGCAGAATTTCACCCAGGCATCCTGACCCTCTGCCCAGGAGCTAGAATTCCCTCATTCACTTTTTTTAAAGAGAGAGAATCAATTTTATTTAGTTTTTCACATGGCTTTCGTTGCTCCAACACTTCGTTGTGTATGTGGTGCTGGGGTTCGAACGTGCGTCCTCGCGCATGCCAGGCAAGCGCTATAACTGCTGAGCCACCCCTCATTCACCTTTTAATACATGAAGTGGTCCCAGGGCTCTGAGAAGGGGGTGCTCAGCAGGGTCAGGGGCTCAGCCATGGGCTCAGGTGTAAGCTTTGTGCCCCAGGAAGATGCAGCTGGAGAAGGAGCTGGCTTCAGAGCTGTGGCGGGTGCGCTGGGAGGACGTGCAGCCCAGCAGCCTTGAGAGGCACCTCCGGACGGCGGGCAGCCGGCTGACCTTGAGTGGGGTGAGAACACTTGTGTCTAAAGGGGGCTGAGGGGGAATACTAGTGTTTGCCCGGGACCTGGGTGCCAAGGGGAGTGTCTGATAAGAGCAAGTCACTTTCCCCCTCTGAGCCGGGCTTAGTGGATGATTACAGCAATAGAGGCTCCCTCAGGGGGCTCTTTCAAAGGTCAAAGGAAGTAATATATGTGAAAACAAATATAAAACAACTACATGGTATGTGGCTGGGGTAGGGAGAATTTCATGACGTGGAACCAAAAGGAGGGTGACGCAAGGAGCCCAAGCACCCAGGATGCAGACTGGGCCTCTAGGTGAGCCTGCCTCCTATTCTCCATCCCTTCAGAGAGGCTCCAATTATGGCTCCCTTCTAACCACAGAGGGCCAGTTCCAAGTCTTTGCCAAGACAGCATACTATAAGGTAGGCCTGGGGAAAGACTTCCGTCCTCAGGACAGCAGTGAGGAGTGCTCTGGGGAAGACTGGTGGAGGGTCCCAGGGTGGGCTGTCAAGGAGCAGGTGGGGATCCTCATGTAGTGGGGTGCTGTTAGGGACAGCTGAGGGTCCTGGAGGGAGGGGTAGGCTATTGGAAATAGTTGGAGTTCCCAGGGCACCAGAACATGCCATGCTCCACCCGGTGACAAGTGTGCGTTCCTTGCTCAGGGCAACCTGGTGGCTGTGAAACATGTGAACCGGAAACGCATTGAACTGACGCGGAAAGTCCTGTTTGAACTGAAGCATGTAATGTCGGAGAGTGAGGCTGTCTCCCGGGGTAGATGGCCAACAGAGCTGGCTATCAGAGTATCCTAGGAAAGCTAGGGTCTAGAGACATGCAAAGGGCCCTTGCAACCCGTGGATGAGAGCAGGGAAATCAATCATAAGATGAGAGATTGCTGGAGATACCCTGGAGGAAAGACCTTGAGGGACATATGTGGTGCAACTGGGGGGTGGTTGGCGTGGAGGCAGAGGGAGTAGAAAGCAGATTGAGAATATTTCTAAAAAAAAAGAATGGGGAGTTGAGGGTGAGGGGTCCCTGAGGCCAGCAGGCAACTTGGTAAAGAGTGAGGTCTCTGGCAGGTCCCTGATGCTGGTTCCCCCTGCAGATGCGGGATGTGCAGAATGAACACCTGACCAGGTTTGTGGGTGCCTGCACCGACCCCCCAAACATCTGTATCCTCACAGAGTACTGTCCCCGAGGGAGCCTGCAGGTGAGGGGGACAAGGGAGTCTTAGGGAACCTGGGCGTGGTGGCACACACCCGTAATCACAGCTACTTTGTGAGGCTGAGGGAGGAGGATCACAAGCTCAAGGCCAGCCTCAGCAACTTAGCAAGACCCTGACTCAAAATAAAATTAAAAGGGTTAAGGTTGGGCTGGAATGGTGGCTCAGGGGTTTCGGCGCTTGCCTGGCAAGCACAAGGACCCAGGTTCAAACCCCAGCACCACGTACACAACTAAGTGTTGGAGCAACGAAGGCCACGTGAAAAACTAAATAAAGTTGTTTCTCTCTTTCTCTGTCTCTCTCACTATCCCTCTCTCTTTAAAAATAAAATAAAAAATAAAAGGGTTAGGGATGAATGAAAACTCTTGGGTTCAATCCCTGGTACCAAAAAAAAAAAAAAAAAAAACAAGAAACGAAACCTGGTTTCTAACCTGGCTCTGTTTCTGACTGTCCACATAAGCCCAGCAAGCCTCCCTCTTTCTGATCTTTATTGGCACCATCTATAAAATGGGTCTGGGGGTGGGTCCAGCACTAGAGTACATCTACCAGTTCATGTCAGTAGGACCCTTGCATCCTCCTCCCTCCCCCAGGGGTCTGTAGGGTACAGGTTCGATTCTCCCCAGCAGGACATTCTGGAGAATGAGAGCATCACCCTGGATTGGATGTTCCGGTACTCACTCACCAATGACATAGTCAAGGTAAGCCCAGAGGAAGGAGCCTGCTGGATGTCGGGGATGGGGTGAGGGATGGGTATGCTGCTTCTTCCCTGGCCATGGTTCTAGGTCCCACTCATGCCCAAGACCTCTGCCTCCCCAAATTTCCCAGGGAATGCTGTTTCTACACAACGGGGCCATTTGCTCCCATGGGAACCTCAAGTCATCCAACTGTGTGGTAGATGGGCGCTTTGTGCTTAAGATCACCGACTATGGGCTTGAGAGCTTCAGGGATCCGGAGCCAGAGCAAGGACACACCCTCTATGCCAGTGAGTCCAACTCTTGCCCTCTAACCCCACCTGCCTAACATCAATCACCTCCAGCGTAGCTCAGTAGGCAGACTGAGACCTGGCCTCTGTAGGACCTGGTCTTGCCTCTACTGAATCCAGCTCAGCTCTCATCAGCGAAAAGAGGGAGGCCAGCCTACGCGGCCTCTAGACCTCTTCCTGAGATGTGTCCAGACCGGTCCCAGTCACAACCTTGCTCATAGCTTTCCTTCACCCCTCCCCATTTGAAGCTTTCTTTCCCCAGCATTATCATTATTATGCTGTGCTCATATTAGTCCTTTGTGGGGGGGTCAAGAAGCATTATATTTGTTTGGTAGTTTTTCTTTTCCCACTGCAGTGTTAAGTCCCTCATCCCTTAGCTTTGGGGGCTTTTACCCTATGACACCTAACCTCTGGCCAACAGAAAAGTTATGGACAGCTCCTGAGCTTCTGAGAATGGCTTCGCCTCCCTCGCGGGGCTCCCAGGCTGGTGATGTATACAGCTTTGGGATCATCCTTCAGGAGATTGCCCTGAGAAGTGGGGTCTTCCACATGGAAGGTTTAGACCTCAGTCCCAAAGGTGAGAGGGCCACATGTCCCCTACTGCTAATCCCAGCCCCAGGGAGAGGGACCCTCCGAAGCACTGCTACCCCTTCTTTCTGGAAGGGAGCTTGGCCACCACCCTTTGTTCCATTAATGCCAGTGACTAGTCCCCCACCCGGCTCCCCCACCTACACCCTGGTACTGGGTTTCCCTTACTCACCTCAATGGTTGCCCCTAGCCTCTAGCTGGGCCCCTTGCTAATCCCTCTCCCCCACACAATACAGAGATCATCGAGCGGGTGACTCGGGGTGAGCAGCCCCCCTTCCGGCCCTCCCTGGCCCTACAGAGCCACCTGGAGGAGCTGGGGCAGCTGATGCAGCGATGCTGGGCTGAGGACCCACAGGAGCGGCCACCCTTCCAACAGATCCGCCTGACACTGCGCAAGTTTAACAGGTCACTGTGTTAGTCATGCCCACGTTCCTTTCCCACTAGAGACACCACAAACCCCACGCTTCAATCTGTCCCTGCAGCCACAAAAGGAGCCCACTCCAGCCTTCTCATGCATACCTAACTCCAACCCACCACAGCTGCACAGCCCTTTGCAACCACCATACAACTTGGCTGTCCCCACAGACCCCTACCATTCAAATCCCTTTCTTTCACCAACATTGACACCCGTACCCTTTCTGCCCACTCTTCCACACTGGGTCCTGGACTTTTCAATAGTTTGCAGACTAATAGGCCACAAACCTTTGGCCTCTCATCCCCTCCCCATAGCCTTAGCCCTTCCCATGGGCTCCTGCCCCAGTCCTTTCATCTCCCTTTCCCAATGGAGCCCAGAGATCCTCCAGACACAACTCTCTGCTGCCTGTGTGCCTGTCCCTTTGTCCTTAGCTCATCCTTGTCCCTCTCCACCCCCTTTTTTTCCCACTGGGAATTGAATCCAGGGGTGCTGCAAGCCCAGCCCTTTTCACTGATTTATTTTTGTGCCAGGGATTGAATCCAGGGACGCCTAATCACTGAGACACAGTCCTTTTAGCTTTTTTTTTTTTTTTTTTTTTTTGAGACACGGTCTTGCTAAGTTGCTTAGGACTTCACTAAATAATTGAGGCCAGCTGGGTGTGGTGGCACACACTTGTAATCCTAGCGACTCAGGAGGCTGAGACAGGAGGATTGCAAGTTCAAGACTGCCTCAGAAATTTAGCAAGGCCCTAAGTAACATTGACCCTGTGGGGTTTTTTTGTTTTTTGTTTTTGTTTTTTGTTTTGTTTTTAAGAGAAAGGGACAATGAGAGAGAAAGAGAGAATCAAAAATTATTATTTTTTTTTTTTTTAGGGCTGAGGACCAAACATGGGGCCTTGCGTGTGCTAGCTAGCGCTCTGCCACTGAACTAAATCCCTAACCCCCCAGAATTATTTTTATTTAGTTTTTCATGTGGCTTTCATTGCTACAACATTTCACTGGGTACGTGGCACTGGGATTTGAACTTGTGTACTTGCACACTTGCAAATGCCAGATAAGCAACTTAACCACTGAGCTACCACTCCAGCCCCCAGATCCTGTCTTAAAACAAAATAAAAAGGACTGGGGGTTCAATCCCTGATACCAAATAAATAAATTGGTAAGGCTGACTTTGAACTTGCAATCCTCCTGCCTCAACC
>PVKS010034356.1:0-20957 GCA_004027875.1 Aplodontia rufa | reverse complement strand
TTATTTTTATTTATTTTTTTATTTTGAGACAGGGCCTCGATAAGCTGCTCAGGCTGAGCTCCAGTTTTCCCGTGTTAATCTTGAACTTGCAATCCTACTGCCTCAACCTCCTGAGTTACTGGAATTATAGGCCTATGCTTCCATGCCAGACATAGAATATTTATTACTTAATGGTTAGCCTGTACAAGTGTGAAAATTTATTTTGCTTGTAACTTTCTTTTAGGATTATGACTATATAATGTAACGCTTGTTGTTTTTGTTTTTTCACCAGATTACTCCCTCCACAGTTTCCTCAGGAAAAACCAGTGATCAGTGTTTATCCACCAATACGACATCACTTAATGGATAAACAAGGAGTGTATGTTACTTCTCCATTAGTAAGCAATGTATGTATTTGGTATAATTTTTTCAGAGCACTAGTTTTAGTGAGCTTTTCCATTACTCTGACTAAAAGACAGGACAAGAACAATTTTAGGCAAAAAAAATTTATTTAGGGGCTCACGGTTTTGGAAGTTTTAGTCCATACACAGCTGGCTCCATTCCTCAGGGTTTGAGTTGAGGCTGAACCTCATGGCGGAGGAGTGTGGTGGAGGGAAGCAACTCAATGCCTCACATGAGGAAGCAGAGAGACTCCACTCACTAAATACAAAAATATATCCCAAATGCACACCCCCAACAACCCACCTTCTCCAGCCTTTCCCTACCAGCCTATGGTTACCAGTTAATCCTGATCAGGGGATTAACTCAGTGGGTTAAGGCTCTCATAACCCAGTCATTTCACCTCCTAGACTTTTTGACTTGTCTTACATATTGAGCTTTTGGGGGATACCTTTCAACCAAACCGTAACAGTACTGTAACAAGTGTATTACTCTTCTCTAAACATTTTTGAAACCTTAAATTCATTTAAAGTTTCATTTTGGAACCAGTAATTTTTGAAAAAATATTTCACCTTATATAATAGATAATGCTGTTTAATTAACACTGTGCCTTAAAGTTTTTGATATGATATAGTTGAAATTAAAGGACTGCAAATTAAATGTACTCTTGTTATTTACCTTTGCACTCTCAGACTGTCATAAATAATGAAATTTGGATTTATTGTAGCTCCATTGTTGATTGAATGGACTGTCAACCTGTTTTATTAATTACACATATTTATAGTATTGATGCTATATGGAAATGTTGTAAATTGTAGATTGCTATTATGTTGATTTGATATAGTATCCTTTGCTTTTCTGGCAATTCTTTACGTGCCAAAGTGGATTAAGATTTAGAATGACATTATGTCAGTGAGACTTTATAATCTTTTTTATGAATGTGATTTTAATACTCATGCATAATTGTTACTTTCAGTTCACAATGCACTCAGATCTTGGGAAAATTATTCAAAGTCTGTTGGATGAGTTCTGGAAGAATCCTCCAGTTTTAGCTCCTACTTCAGCAGCATTTCCATAGTAAGTATATTTACAACAAAACTTTTGTACATGATTCTCTTCTTTCATTTTGGATATTATCTATTGACTTATTATAAAAGATAGCTATATTATAGTAGTCTTAGCTATCGTTCAAAAAATTCCCTCCACCTTCATTCTCTGGGTGAAATTATATCATGATTTTTACTTAAGTCCCTATTTAGTGTTTTCATACTTTGGCTGTATTACCGATTGCTCCATTGCTGAGCACATTACCATTTTTAGTTTTTCCTGGAATTAATAGTTACCTCAATTTTTCTTTCTGTTTTTTAGATTTTATTAATTTTCCACATCTTTTTAAATTTCAAGATCTTGAATTACCACTTTTACCAGTTCTGAAAAATAACCCATTTCTTCACATCACGAAAGTCAGGTCATAACTAGATTCTGTGTTCTTTTTTTGTTTTTTTTTTCCTTTTCCTTGCAGTTTGTATTCCATTTTTTTCTCTCCGTTCTGAGTTCTCTTTGATCGCTGTACATTTCTCATCCAGGAATTTTTTTTTTTTGTCTTTTAAGATTTCCCTTTGCCACGTTATTGTATTGAAGTCCCCATTTCTTGTGTTTTATGTTTTTATCATTTTAAAGCTATCTCCTAGTTTTGGTTATTGCCTTCCTGTAACTTCCTGAGTAAAGGTAGGTTCTAATTATTTAGGATGCATATTAAATTACCCTAGAACTTGTGGTTAAAATAATGACATTTTTCTTTATGAATCTGCAATTTAGTTAGGGATTAGTGGTAGCTACTTAGTACACTTTTGCATTAGCTGATATTATTTGAAGTCTGGGAGTTGAATCATCTGAAAGCTCTCTTAATTCTCATTTCTGGAAGTTAATGTTTGCTACAGGCTGAGACATCAAAGGAAACCGTCAGCTGATACCTCTATATGTGGCCTCCTATTATGGCCTGGGCTGATTCACAGCCTGGAAGTTTAGGTTCTGAGGGTGAGCATATCAGGAAAGAGGTCAAGCCAGCCAAGTAGAAGTCGGATCATATGTTTTGAGATAGCCCTGTATGTCATTCAGCATCATTTTTGCTGCATTTTAAAGTTAACTCAGGTTGAAAAGGGAGAGGAAATAGACTCCATCTGTCACTGGAGTAGCAAAGTTCAAGAAGAACACATGGGACTGGAAATTTTGTGGTAGCAGTTTTGGGAAATAACAATCTGTCAAGTTCTGGCCGCAAGAATTCACCTCTCTTCCATAGTCAAAAATACATCCATTCCCTCCCCAAAGAACTTCAAGAGTTCATTTTATTATAGAATCAGTTTGTGTTCAGAGTCTAGAGTTTTGTTATCTAAATCAGGCTATAGTACAGCTGTTTCCCAGGTGTGTTCTTCAAGAATAGTTCTTGCTGAGCATAGTGGCATGTTCCTGTAATCTCAGATCCTGGGGAGACCGATACAGAAGGATTGCATGTTTGAGGACAGCCTCAACAACTTAGTGAGACTCTTTCTCAAATTTTTAAAAATGCCCAGCACCTCCAAAAAGAAAAAAAAATTTTTTAAGGATGGGATATTGCTCAGCGATAGAGCACACCTGGTTACAGTCTCTAGTACCACAGTTCTTGCTCTGAAAACAAATGAATTAAAATAACAAGCTTGCAGCCCCTGACATACCCATCGTATAATGGTAGAACAAGCCTACCATAACTACTGTAGACCATTCTATTAAAAAAGGGGGAAAAAACGGGAAGCATGAGTTAATTGTTCGATAGCAATTATGAAATCCATCTGGGCACATTTCTTTGATTAGGACTTAGCCTTACTTCATGGGAATGATTTTTCACAGAATAATTCTGGATTCTTGGTTTTGTTTTCTGAGTCATTCTTTCTTTCTATTAAATGTTAGATCTTGGGCTACTGATAAAGCGCAGTGATAGAGTGCTTGCCCATCTCTACCTCTGACCTCTATCCCCTACTAGGAGGAAACAGCAATGCCTTCAAAATTCTGAGTGAAAAAGCACATCAACCTAGAATTTAAACTATACCAGTGATCAAGTGTGAGAACATGTTAAAGAGGTCTTAAAAAGTCTTAAAGTTTTTTTTAAGTCTCAAATTTTATCTTCCAAACTTCTGTGTGTGACTGAAAGGTAAATTGTTTTCCAAAAATGGCTACATCAATACTTCTGGTCCCACAGTCTATTTCAGAGACTAGCTACTTCCTCATCAAGAAGAAAAGACCATTTCCCTCCCTTTGAATCTGGTTAGGACTTTGCAATTTCCTCAACATATAGAATGTAGTGGAAGTGACACTGAATGACTTTGGTAGCAGAGTCACACAAGGCAGTATGCCTTCTCATAGCTGTCTCTCAGGGTGTTCACCCTTCATATTGAAAGGAAGACCAAGCCACATAGAGAAGCCACATCTAGGTTTTCTGGCTGACATCCTTAGGAAAAACTTCTGTTGAGAGCCAGCTGATGGTGTGTATAGCATACATAAGCTCTCTCTGATGAACCCTGCCCCGTCTGCAGATTAGTAAGCAAAAATAAATGTTCTCATTGTTTTATAGGCAGAATATTGTGGGTAATCCGTTATGCAGCCTAAGTAAACAGAATGGATTTTGGGACCTGGAAATAGAATGCTGCTATCACACACACACACATAGACACAGACACACGAATGTACAGATCATGGGTGTACCTTTGGGACCAAGTAGAGGTGAAAACTGAAGTACTCACAGGAAAGTATGAATGAATGAAGGGCCTCAAAGAGATTTATTAGCGGAAAACTCTGTATTAATGGGAAGTTGACCAGCACTGTTGCTTACAATAATGTGGAAGACAAAACGCATGTAGTGAATTGGATGATATAGCTAAGATTTCTAGGAAGTATTACTGAGTCTATTCTGCTGTAGTAGAATGGGAGAGGAGAGAGTTAAAGAACTGCTAAATATAAAAAGAATACTTGGATTGAAAATAAATATGTACCCAGCTTTCCTCAGATTGTGAAATAAGAAATGGCCTGAACAGTAAAGTTCAAACCCAGAATGTGCTAGAAGATCCTTTTCTAACTCCTGTGGAAGAACCAAGGCAATGCCTCAGAGAACTTACCCAGTAAGAAAAAAGGCCTTCAAGGCCCTGTAAGAATCTTTTTATTTTTTAAGAGAGAGTGAGATAAAGAAAAAATTAATTTTATTAATTTTTAATCTAGTCTTTATTTTTCTGACACTTGGTTGTGTTTGTGGTGCTGGGCTTTGAACTTGGGTCCTCATTAATGCCAGGCAAATGCTCCAGCCACCATTTAAAATGAACTATATATGGTACATCCATAAAACAGATACTTTGTGGGGCTGGAGCAGTGGCTGCATTTCAGTCCTGCTTCTAAGAATCTTAATGGCAAGAATCTTTATTTTATTTTATTTTTAAGATAGAGGGACAGTGGGAGAGAGAAAGAGAGGATCAGTTTTATTTAGTTTTTCACGTGGCTTTCGTTGCTCTGACACTTTGTTGTGTACATGGTGCTGGGGCAATGGGAAGGATCTTAAAGGCCCAGTAGCTTTTTTTGTCTTGTGTGTGCATGCTGCTTTTGTCTAATGAAATAAACAAAAAATGAATTCATTAGAAAACCATAATATTTTAAATGATAGACGTTGTATCAAATGAAAAGAAGCCTTTGACTCCTTAAACTTCTATAGGCAAGGAGCAGGCTGAAAAAACTCCTGTGCAAATAAGGTCTATATATCTTTTCTCTTTTTTTTAAACTGTGCTAGGTATGAAATCCAGAGCCTTGCATGCTAGTAAAGGCTGTACCGTTGTGCTACATCCCTAGCCCTTTGTTTTTTCTTTATTCTTTTCCTGAAAGTTCTTTTTAGTCTTAGAAATATCAAATTTTCTTACTCTGCATGTTTACATTTTGCTTCCTCTTTCCAAGTACTTCTTTGTTTTGTTTGAGTCCTTCCACTTAATTTCGAAGAATTTTTTCTTATTCAGAAGTCAGATCGTCTTTGACATTGCCTGCAAATCATCTTAGTCCACTTATCCAGTTCATTAAGTATCTCAGCCTTTTCCCCTGCACTTTATGTTCCTATTTTCTATATAATAGAATTCTGAGTCTTTAGTTTTGGATAAAGAATTTGGATATTCTTTTTTTTTTTCTTTTTAAAGAAAGAAGGGACAGTGAGAGAGAAAGAGAGAAGCAATTTTTATTTAGTTTTTCATGTGACTTTCATTCCTCCGACACTTCGTTGTGTACGTGGTGCTGGGGTTTGAACTCGAGTACTCGCGCGTGCCAGGCAAGCACCGTAACGACCGAGCCACCACTCCAGCCCAATTCGGATATTCTTTATTCAAAAATTGTATTTCCTGTGTTGTGTATTGGTAAGGTTGGTTACGAATGCATTCAGCTTATTTGAAAATAAACACCAACAAGTTAACTTGCTTCATTTAAAATAAGTTCTGTGATGCAATGTACATTATTATAAATCAAGTTTTATGTATTTATTAGATTATTTTATGGGTTCTATCTGCTACTGAGTTCAAAGTAAAACAGATTTGTTCAGAACTGAGACTAATTCAACAATAGAGATATTCTTTATATTGGTCATATTGTTAGATGACTTGTTATTGTGTATCCATGATACCTTTAAATAAAAGGCAAGTTTTAAGATAGTTATCCTTTGAAATCAAAAAGCTTATCAAAAAACTTTTTAACTTAGCTTTTCAAATCAATCATATATTCCCTTGACTCAAAATTCAAAAAGTCTAGGGGGTATAGAGTGAAGTCTTCCTGCCCTTCTTATTTCCTTGTAATTTAGTTTACATAATACATATGCCAATAGATATATTTCCTGAGGTCTTTTATGCATATACAAGGAAATGTGGGTATGTGTAATATTTTGTTCTCTTCCCCTATCCTTTTTAACACAGTGATAGCATACTATTTCCTTGCTTTAGTTTCACTAAGTAATATGATTTGGACAGTTTTCATGTTAGTAACTAAGACTCCAATTATTCTTTTTCTTTTTTTTTAAAGAGAAAGAAGAATCAGTTTTATTTAGTTTTCATGTGGCTTTCATTGCTCCGAGACATTGTTGTGTATGTGGTGCTTGGGTTTGAACTCACGTACTTGCACATGCCAGGCAAGTGCCACAACTGCTGAGCCACCGCTCCAGTCCTCCAGTTATTCTTTATGGCCACAAAGTATCTGGTTTTTTTTGTTGTTGTTTTTATGAGTTTTTCACATGATTTTCATTGCTCTGACTTTTAGTAGTGTACATGGGTGCTGGAGTTTGAACCTGTGTACTCGAGCAATGCCAGGCAAGAGCCATAACCACTGAGCCACCGCTCCAGCCCCACAAAGTATCTATTTTGTGGATGTACCATATATAGTTCATTTTAAAAAGCTCTTTTTTGATGGATATTTTTGTTATTTCCAACCATCCTTAATATAGGGTCATGCTTCTTCATTGCCTTCAGTGTTGCAGTAAATATTTTTCCCAAACATATTTGTTGAATAAATTCTTGAAGGCATATGCATAGTGGTAACTCTGACAAATACTGCAAAATTGCCCTCCATAGTTGTGCTAGTTTCTTACATACACAATTCCTGTTTCCCCATGTCTATTCCCAGTATAGTATATTATCGAAATGGATTTTTACTTATAGGCAGAAAATGATATGTTGATATAACTTCACTGTATTTATCATATTAACAGTGAAGGTGAACATTTTTCCTATGCTTTAGAGATGCTTTTCTTTTCTGTAACTTTTACTCTTCTGTTCTTCACTTCACTGTTGGCTTGTTAGTGTTTATCAATTGTAGGAATTCTTTCTGTGTTAGAGAAATATTCTTCTATATATGATATGAGTATCAGATGTTTCACTTTTGTTTGTTTGCTCATGGTGCTGAGGATTGAACCCAGGGCCTCAGGCATGCCAGGAAACCACTGTACAACTGAGCTAAATTTCTGCCCTTTGTGTCTTATAAAGGGCTTATCATTAGATATTTCATTAATGTGTGTAATTAATGTTATCTTCTCTGTGACTTCTGAATTTAGGCTCACAGAAAGTCGTTATCCACCTTAAAGCTGAAATTTCCCAATGATATCTTCCAGTTCTTTTAAGATTTTGATTTGTTTTGGTACTGAGGATTTAATCCAGGGGCGCTTTACCACTGAGCTACATCCCTAGCCTTTTTTTTTCTTTTTTAATTTGATCTCAAAATAGGGTTTTGCTCAGTTGCTAAGGGCCTCACTAAGTTGCTGAGGCTGACCTTGAAGTTGCTATCATCCTGCCTTGGTCTCCCAAGTCATTGGAATTAAAGGTGGGTGCCACCATACCCAGCCCTTTTAAGATTCTTTTAAAACATTCTAATTCTTGATTCGTTAAGTTTTTATCCTATTTTAAATATGAAGAACTGGCTTTAATTTAATTTTGTCCAATCCCATTTATTGACCATTCTATTTTTCACTTATTATGAGGTTCTGTCTTTATTATATTCTAATTTCCATGTGTTTGGACTTTTTCTGGATTTTATGTTTAATCCATTAACCTGCCTATCTGTTCATCAGTGCTGTGCTTTAATTTTTTTTAATTATTAAGGTTTTTATAATTTATTTTGCTGTATAGGACTATTATCTCTTTATCTTCCTTTTTCAGATTTTTTTCACTTCTATTCTTGCTCTTTTTTTCCATATAAATTTTAGGGTCACCAGTGAATACTTCAAAATCTAGAGCAAATGTTTTCTTCCAACAAAATTTCCAACTCAGATTAATTTATATCATGAAATGAAATAATGGTATTCCCACAGAAATTGTTTAAGCTTTGTGTGTTTTGAAATGTTTCAATGCAAAATGAGACATTTTAGTGGTTAGTATTATGTTTTAAACATACTGTCTTTATTTTTACATCTGATTAATACAAGCTTCCTGTATTAATTCAAATATTGGCATTTACCTGATTTTTCAATTGCTAGAAATAAAATTATTAAAAATTCTGAGGTGGTGTAAGAAAATCAAACATGTGCCCAGAAGTAGGTGAGCACGACAGACTTTACTTCTGCAGAAGGGTGCACTCACAAATGGGATCTGATGAGCAAGCACACTTGAGTGGGCAGTCCACCTGCTTTCATTTTCAACCTGATACAATCCTACCGTTCACTCTGATTGGAAGAGCTTAGGGGTATAATCTGCGCAATTGGCTAATATAAAATTGGGGTGGGTCCAGTAAAGAGCTATGGGTGTAACTGAATATCTGATAAGGGGTTTAAAAATTGATTATCTGTGACCACGTGGTTCCGACCTACATGGCTTCCTTATATATGTGAACCTTAAGGCTACATTCTGAAAATGGAACATCAGACTTCTTATTTCTCACACAGTCCAGTTTGAAGCCTAAATTACCCTACTTCTTTTATAATTTGATTCTCTTTTAACTTTTCTAAGGGGGAAAATGTTAAATGTAAAATATTCATTTTACAAAATAAACACTGACCACATTATTTTCTGATTTAATCCCAAGTGCATAATGCTGTGTCACTCTTTCTAATATATGTATATGTTTATATATGAATCTATTTTTAATATTTTAACTTTTTTTGCAGCTCATCTTTACATTTTTCTTTAAATTTTTCTAGAAAAATAGTCTTAATTTTCAGTTAGATTTTGATAAGTAAGTGAAAGTTTCCAAGCAGTAGACATTTGAATAAAATTTCTGGGTTAAATGTTCTATTCTCTCTATGAAGAAACTGATGTCAGTGGAATGCTAAAAATTCAAAAACCACTTGAATCATATTTTTTTTTAGAGTATTCTTCTTTTACAAAGAGAACTGCAGTTTTCTTAGGGGGGTTTATAGTTTATCAATGTATATAATAAACTCAGTCATATAATTATAACAAGTATTACCAAAAACAGAATTCCATTAGTGAAATTCATGATTATTGTTATTTAAAACAATTTAGTCATAATTTTCCATACTTTTCCCCAAATCTGATCTAATGATTATTCTCTTTTTCTGTTTAGCCTATACAGTAACCCAAGTGGGATTCCTCCTTATGCTTCTCAGGGCTTTCCATTTCTTCCTCCGTATCCTCCACAAGAAGCTAGCAGGAATATCACTTCTTTGTCTGTTGCTGACACTGTTTCTTCATCAACAACAAGTTATACCACAGCCAAGCCTGCTGCTCCCTCATTTGGTGTCCTGTCAAGTCTGCCATTACCAGTTCCCACAACGGACACTTCAGCACCGGTTGGTGTCTTTAGATGCCTATAGTTTGTACCTATGAAAAACGCATTCAGTGAGCAACATCTATTATTTATTATCTTCCAGCTTCTAAACTAGATTTTAAATATAAAAAGATTAAACCACATTTTTCAACTCAAGTAAAAAACTCAATGAGGTAACCAACAAAGAATCATATAATTGCAAATAGGGAACTTCTAGAGGCAGTCTAGAGTTATGGAGGCAACACAGTTGAAGAAATGACCATTGTTCCCAGAGACCAAGGTAGAACTAGGTCTACCTAGTGCCTCATACCAAGCCTGATGAATATTGTAGGTGCTCAGTAAAAATGAGGCAGATAAATGAAGGAATGAATGAATTTATACTTGATGCCAGATTTTTAGACAGGATTTTGCTGTGTAGTCCAGGCTGGCCTCAAACTTGGGATCAGCCTCACTAGTAACTGGGATTACAAACACACACCACCATGCCTGAATTATGAATTTTCCAGGATAACGAGAGGCTACATAAGATTCTGTGAAAGGCAGTAACATTGACAAAGACTTTGCAGTATACCCTAGATGGTATTTTTTGTAAAGCTGCCTATAATTTCTCTGTCATGTAGGGTGTAGGCAAAGGCACAAGTACTGATCATGCAGGAGAAGCAGGTGTCAAATGGAGGAGGAGCTATGATAGCATACTAAGGGCTTCAAGCATCCCATTGTTGTTTTTTTTTTTTTTTTAAAGAGAGAGGGACAGTGAGAGAAACAAGTTTATTTAGTTTTCACATGGCCTTAGTTGCTCTAACACTTAGTTGTGTACTTGGTGCTGGGGTTTGAACCTAGGTCCTCATGATTACCAGTCAAGCACCAAAACCGCTGACCGTTCCAGCCCCATCCCATTGGTTTTTAAGCTCTATGTTCTGAGGCTGGTCACTTGCCATGTAAGATGTTACAGAGGGAGAGACTAATACTTTGTGCATAAAACATATAGAAGGATTTGTCAACTTTTAACCCTTACTGAATATTATCCATAGTAATACTCAAACATTGTAAAACCTTATTATATTAAAATTACTAATTTCAAAGTTTGTAATCATTTAGAATATAAACCCAAGTAGACTTTGTTTTTTCAAACCTTTTCATCATTGTATTAATGAAGGTTATAAACAAACTGCAAATACTATTGACAAGGGGCTGAAACAGTGGTTCAGCGGTTACGGTGCTTGCCTGGCATGCATGAGTACACGGGCTCTAACCTCAGCCCTCAGCATCCACGTACTCAACTAAGTGTCAGAGCAATGAAAGCCATGTGAAAAGCTAAAAAAAAAAAAAAAAAAAAAAAAATTCTGTCTCTCTTTCTCACTCTCTCACGGTCCTTCTCTCTTTAAAAAAAAAAAAAATAATATTGACAAAATTACAAGAGAACTTTTCAAGAGTCTTCAAATAGGAAAAAACATACATTCAAACAGTGGATACTGTGTTATTAATTTACCTTACCATCTTATCTGATCTAGATATGTAACTGTTCAGACTACTGACAATTTAAGTTTTTCTGTAATTAACATCTTTCACTTAAGAGAAATATATTCATCTAAATCCATGAAAGCCATAGAGATTTCCCACACCTGTTACAGATACACTGAGATTTATTTTACAGTCATATACTTGTCAATGAAAGAGAGGTAACAGACTCTTAAAAGGCCCCCTCACCAAGAAAAAAATAAAATGTAACTTCATATGTACAAAGTTACATTGGAGGGGCTGGAGTGGTGGCTCAGCAGTTGGAGTGCTTACCTGGCATGCACAAGGACCCAAGTTCAAACCCCAGCACCACATGCACAACTAAGTGTTGGAGAAAAAAAGTCCAGATGAAAAAGTAAATAAAAATTGATTCTCTTTTTCTTACTCTACCCTCTTTTTCTCTTTAAAAAGAACCAAAGTTATACTGGAAAAAAAATGGAAGAAGGGAAACAAAAGAGCCAGGTGAAGTGAGAAGGTGAAGATGTGATCATGGGAACAGTTATGGGATGCAGTACATTAAAAATTATTTTATATGTAAATGGCTCCTGTTTAATACCCTTTAAATTCTTCTTTAGATAAGCCAAAATGGTTTTGGTTACAAGATGCCAGATGTTCCTGATACATTTCCAGAACTCTCAGAACTAAGGTAAAAAAAAAAAAAAAAAAATTGGAAAGAAGTTGGAATCTATTTTATTTGTAAATATAAACCAGATTATTATTTCAAATTCATAATAAATAAGAATTTTCTAAAGCTTCACTATTCCTATATTGTAATTATCTTAGGGGGAGAATTTTATAAATCAGTTTCAGGTTGTTTTTATTGGGTGAAGAGTCTATATCCAACGATTTTTCTAGATGCTCAGAATGAAATAATAATTGCCAAGGTAATAAGTTGTTTTTCTCATGTGGCTTGCATTCTTTGAAAATTATTTCTGAATACATTTATACTTGATTATTTCAAAATATCTTCATCTATTTAGATTTTTCAATGTTCCTTTAGTAGATAAACTTTGCATATAAAAGAAATAGGTTAAAGTTATCATAAATACTAACAAGCTGTGTTTGCAAAGCCAAAATTTTATTCAAAGTTGGTAATATTAAAGTTTAAGATGTCGTATTTGGAACTCTGCTCCTCTAAGATGTTCCATGAAAAATGTATTTTGCCCAGCACTAGGGCACATTCCTGTTAGTCCAGAGGCTCAGGAGGCTGAGGTAGGAGGATCACAAATTCAAGGTCACCTTCAGCAACTTAGCAAGGCCTTAAGCAACTTAGGAAGACGCTGTCTTAAAAAAAAAAAAAAAAAAAGAAAAAGAAAGGCTAGAGATGTGGCTCAGTGGTTAAATGCCCCTGGATTCAATCCCCCATATACACAAAAAAATATATTTTTGATGGATGTTCAGTTTGGGGAAGCATTACCTCTTTTGTTCCTCCAATGATGATTTATGATACTTATATGTCTATTAGTACTAAGGCTACTGAATATAATTAAAATATTTATAGTTCTTTTTTGTATAGGACAGAACCTACCAGGGTATTCAGCTATGACAAATACTATAGTTAATTTTTTTTTTTTACTTTATTTGACCAGTTGTTTTACAGTCATTTTTGGAAATGATGATTTCTTATTTCCTGCTGCTAATAATGAGGTAATGGATGTTTGCAATACACTACACACATCCTAAGGATTATATGTATTTTACAACAACATCATAAGATCTGAGTTCCTATTTTATAAAAGATTCTCTTTTTTTCCCCACTGATTTTATTTTATTTTATTTTACTTTATTTTATTTTTATTAGAAGTATATAGAGATACAATTGAGGGGGAAACATTATCAAACCATCAGTAACCAATGTATATATACACTTTGTTATCCAGGGGTAATGCCAAAACATGGATGACCACCTTGGGTTTTACCTGTTGCAGTTTCCCCCAGAAGAAAGATTCTCTTTCTTTTTTCCTTTTAAAAAAAGTCATTCCTTCCTTTAAAAAATGTTATGAAAATATCAAGCTATAAAAGCTAAAGATAATAGCTTCCATGTATCATTTCTATCATCTAACATCAATGATTATGAACCTCCATGCTCATCTTACTTCATATACCTTTCTATCTAGCTCTCTTGAATGGCTGTGGTTTTGAGGTAAATTTATTTTAAAGCACATCCTAAATACTGTATCATTTTTGCCCATAAATTCTTCCGTAAATTTCTCTACCCAAAAAGGTTCCCCCCACTTGCCTTTCTCTTCATGATCCCATCATCATCACAGCTAACAAAATCAATGATAATTCTTTAAGGTTATCTTATTTCTCCATTATTTTATTAACTAAATCTTTGTGTTGGTAGTTTCTTTGAATCAAGATTCAGAAAAAATTATTCACCTATTGCATTTAAATGCTAACTTTATTAAGTTTTGTTTTTTAATTTTTTTATTAGTGCATGATAGTTTTATGTAATGATGGGATTAGTTATTGCATATTCCTAGATGCACACAATTCAGCAATACAATTTGTTCAGTATCCTCCCCCAGCCACACCCCTCTATCTCCCTCCTCTTGTCCCCGGATCCCTTGCCTTATTTCTGGGTCTTATGTTGTTACTAAAAAACCCAAACAGTGACATAATTCTTATGCCTATGAAGAACATTTTATATATATATATGGCTTTAGTATATATAGCAACATACTTATAAATGCTTGGAATGTACCTTGCTTTATCTCAGTTCCAACATTTCCCCTTCTCCCTTCCTATCATCACTTGTTACTCTTCAAAATATTTGACAATAGGATTAAATATTTATGTTTTTGTACAGGCATGCAGTATAGCTTGTTCAAATATCTGATGCAGTATCTTGCAAATGTATCTCATATTAATGTTATTGTTTCTTTTAATGAACCATTTCTATATACATAATCGTATATGTACATCTACACATATACAAATGTATTTACATAAATATGCATACACACATATATAGATGGACATAAATACGTATATATTTACTATCATGTATTTAGTGAAGAACTTGTTTGATTGTCCTGTAAAATCTCCCATGTTTATATTCCACCATGGTTAATGCTTTATTTCCTCTTAGAATACAATTAGACTTCTTATATGTGTATGAAAATTATTTAGAATTCTTCCAACAAAATAAAACTGAAAACTTGTGAGTGTTTATCATGGAGAAAAACAAGATGACTGATACTCATTAACAACTTTTGTGTTTTGTTTCTAGTTTATCACAACTCACGGACATGAATGAACAAGAGGAAGTATTACTAGAACAGTTTCTGACTTTGCCTCAACTGAAACAAATTATTACTGACAAGAATGCCTTAGTAAAAAGTATCGAGGAATTAGCAAGTATGTTTTCCCATACTTCTTAACTTCTTATTTTATGAGGAAAAATGTGATCTTCATCTGGAAATAACCAGAGTTTTATCTTAATAGGAAAAAATCTCCTTTTGGAGCCCTGCTTAGAAGCCAAAAGGCAAATTGTTTTAGATAAGGTGAGTTAATGATCATTTTGAAAAAAATGTATACAGTTTAAAAATAGAATAAACAGAATTTTATTTTCTCTTTTAGTATGAATTACTTACACAAATGAAATCTACTTTTGAAAAGAAGATGCAAAGGCAGCATGAACTTAGTGAGGTGAGAGTCTAGTTCTTTTCTTTTCTTGTGAAAAATTCTTCATCCTGATGGTCATTGGCTACCTTCTTTCTTTCATTATTATCAGCAACCATTTGTTAGACATCTGTCTGTAGAAAGCCTGTTATCTTTAAATATAAATGAGCAGCTCATTTGTGTTCATGTTGGTTTCAAAACGTAGGAAATTATGAAAAGCCCCACAAATTACTTTCTGGGTAATTTATGAAAGCAATATAATACCTGTAATTAAACATAACAACAAAATAACTTTAGACTCATTTACAAGCTTAGGTACAGATAGTTTAAATGAAAAGTTAACAAATTGAAACATGTGAAAGTATTTATGAAATTCAGCCTATAGTTATGAAAAAATAAATCTTTAAATTTGTGGAGGCTGAACCTAAATCCAGGTTTGGGAGTAAAGTAGACAAACTCATGTATTAGATCCATAGAACAAAAATGCAGAATGTTAATATTTATGAGATACAGTTGCAAGATACTTCATAAGATATTTGAACAATCTATGCTGCATACCTGTATAAAAACATAAATGTTTAATCCCATTGTCAAATATTTTGAAGAATAACAAAGGATGATAGGAAGGGAGGAGAAGGGGAAATGTTGGAATGGAGATAAAGCAAGGTGCATTCCAAGCAGTCATAAATGTCACTGTATATAATATAGCCATGTATATATATATATATAATATTCTTCATAGGTATAAGAATTATGTCACTGTATTTGGGTTTTTTAGGAAAAATATAGGACCCAGAAGAAAGGCAAGGGATCAGGGGACAGGAGGAGGGAGGTAGAGGGGGGTGGATATTGAATAAATTGTACTCCTGAATTGTGTGCATCTAGGAATGTGACAACTAATCGTAACATTATGTAAAACTATAATGCACTAATAAAAAATCTATAAAAAACATTAAAGAGAATGGAGTAAACAATCTCTGTCTCATACCAATAAGTCATCATAATTAATATTGTATTTCCTTCTAAATCAAATTTTGGAAGGTAAAGCCAATATAATAAAACATGAAGAAGAAATAAAATAAGAGCAAACTAAAAGGTGGTAAAAGAAAATAGAATTTACAATGATTTTAGATGATATAATTATCCTTTAGGAATAAAGTACTAATAATAGCTAATATTGAGCAATTGATGTGTATCTTGTACTGTACCAGTCTGTTTATATATATATTGCCCCATTATTACTCCAAACTCTATATGACAGTATTGTTATTTTTCTCTACTTTGCATTTTATAGAAAGTATTAGGGTTTAGAGTCAAACCTAAGCAATCCTACCTCTTGGGAAATGTGTGAAAATCAACTGAAATAGTCTTAGATACATATTGGAGCTTGGTAGATGTTAAGGAAGCTGTTAATAATAGTCAACATCATTCCTTAAAAAAACTTAGTAAACTAAGAATATAAATTAATTTTTATTTGATAAAAATATTAGAAATCAACAAAAACATCACATTTAATAACTGAACATTAATGACTAAACATTTCCAGGATCTTATTAAGGATAGGAATAAGAGTAATGCACGATTATCCCTGTTGTATAGCATTGCCTAGGAGATTCTGGTCACTGCAACAAGATAAGGGGGGGGGGGAAGGTACGTTAGAAAAGAAGAGGTGAAATTGTTGTTTGCCTAAATAATCAATAATCCTACAGAAAAAATTTTTCCCATATATTCCAGCAACTAGTACTCCAAAATAAAGTAGAGGAAAAATTTCATTTACAATAGCAACAAAAGTATGAAATGCTTAGAAGTGAACCTTATGAAGTAAGTTAGTGAGCTTTACCTAATGACATGAAAGAAGCCTTGAGCTATTTCCTAAGACTATTTAGAACAACACAGAATATTCATGGAATGAAAGATACCATGTTAAAAACATTTCATTCTTCTCAAAATAGCTTGTGAACTTTAATAGAGTTCCAAACAAATTTCCAAAAGCAGTTTTTAAAAATCTTAATGGATTTGTTCTGAAGTTCATCTGAAAGACAAAATGAGTGAAAGTAGGAATACCTTAAATGAAAAGGAATTAATGGGAAAGACCTCCCTTTTCCAATATCCAAATATGTTGTAAAACTTCATGATTTAAAACCATGTTGTAGTTTTATAGAAAAATAGTTCCATACAGTTCAGAAACAGACTCGTATGTGAGTGATTGTTTGGAAAAAGGTTGAGGATTAAATAAATTATATACTTCATTATCCATTTAATATCCATTTAGAAAAGTTAAGATCACCATATCATACAGTATACAGAAGGGTACTGCAGAAGAACTTCAGTGGAAACCACAGTCAACTAGCTCTCTAAGATTTTTCTGTTGTTAAGATTACTGTGAGAGAAATGTTTCTTAGCATTATAAAAGAGAAAGAGGCATGAAGGAAAATTGGCATTTCACTATATATAAGTAAAATTTTTTACATTTCAAATTTGTAAAATCAAAAGTGAAGTAAAAAGGAGAACATATATTTGTAGCATGTATTACAAATATTAATGGCAATAGTCAATGAAAGTGAAGAAGAAAACAAACTGAAGAGAAGAAATATAATTGGCCAATAAAGATTCTGCTTTTAACTCTTGTTCTGACCCCTGAAGTTTTATAAAAAAAAGAATTACGTTAAGAGATTCTTGAAACACTTAAAATTAAACACAGACCCCCCCACACACACCCCACCTTGATTCTGGGGCATCTCTCTAGATGTGTTCACCCAAGATGCTCTGAAGATGATGCATGTTTTACACGCTAGCATTTTGAATCTACATCTGTACGTCAGTATGCTATTGGGTAGAATAGTGTAGGACCTCTCCTGTTTTATTCCCCATGTTACCAAATACTCGTTCCAGTGTTTGGCACACAGCAGATAGTTCTGTTTAGTGAATAAGTAAATGGAAGCATTTGACCATATGCCATACTTTTGCTTTTTTATAAAAAACAAAAATCAAACATCATCCATCGAGCCCAACTTGTAAAGAGTGATAACCAGTTTTAGCAGGGGTGAAACAAAATGATGCTTTACTATACATTCCTCTGTGTGACATACTCCATACACACTAGGGTGGCCATTACAAATAGTTTTACTTCCTACATTTAGGTCTTTGATCCATTTTGAATTAATTTTGTATATGTAGTATTGTAGGCTTCTAACCTCATGCTTTTGCATGTGGATTTCCAGTTTTTCTAGCTTCATTTGTTTGGAAAGACTGTCCTTTTTCCTATATTGAATGGACTTGGCACCTTTGTCAAAAATCATTTGATCATATATGTGAGGGTTTGTTTCTTGGCAGTACCACATTATTTTGATTGATGGGACTTTGTAGTAACTTTTCAAATCAGGAAATATAAATTCTCCAGCTTTGTTCTTTTTCAAAATTGTTTTGCTTATTTGGGGTCCAATGAGATTCCATATAAATTTTAGGATGGGTTTTTCTATTTCTACAAAAAATGCCAATGAGATTTTAATAGCAATTGCTTTGCATCTTTGTATTGCACTTTGCATAACTGCATTGCACTTTGGTTAGTAGTGTCATCTTAATCATATTAAATCGTCCAACCCATGAACATGGCTTGTCTTTCCACTTATTTATGCTTTTAATTTCTTCCAGCAGTTGGTTTTCACTGTACAAGTCTTCCACCTCTTTGGTTATATTTAATCCTATCATTTTTTCCATATTTTATTCATTAGAAGTGAGTCAGGTCCAGTCCACAATCAAGAACAGAGGATTAGATAAGAGCAGGAATACCAGGAGGTAGAGGTCATGAAGGGTCACTTTAGACGATGCTTCCCACAGTCATTTAATTCCCAAATCCCCAGGAAAGTACAGTGATTTTGCCCAGTTTCTCATTTAATAATTTGCAGGCAGTGGATTGGTTTCTCTTGTGTTAGGTATGTACCCTGAATCCAAAAGCTAAGGACCTAGGTGGGGCATTATAGTGTAGGTGATTTTCTCAAAATGAGGCTACTAGGTAAGGCATATGATAAATCTCCTTCATACCTCTGCCTCATTTCTTTCCTCTAAGGAGTTTTTATGAGTATTATAAACTAACATAGTGCTTGATATAATGTGTGTGTGTATGTATATATATATATATACATACACACACACACACACACACACATACATATTTTTTTTTCAGAGTTGTAGTGCAAGTGCCCTACAGGCAAGATTGAAAGTAGCTGCACATGAAGCTGAAGAAGAATCTGATAATATTGCTGAAGATTTCTTGGAAGGAAAAACTGAAATAGATGATTTTCTCAGTAACTTCATGGAAAAGAGAACAGTATGTAATACCTCTTTAGTTGATGAGTGACAACATAATATCAAATTACTTAACTGTACCCAAGAAAACTTCAGCACATTATTGAGCTTGAGATTTGAGTGCTATGAGAGGAATGTGAAGAGCCTCTTGGGAAGGATAACAAGACCCCACTATCACTATCACATTAAACCTGCTTGTTCTGAGTGTATAAGCAGGTAAATCAAATAATAGTACTTTATGAGAGATGATAGTCTGTATCATTCTGTAGGAACTGGTAATTCAGCCTCGTTCTAGTTAATAGTTATAGTATATTTCTGAATAACAACTAATTCAGGAGAATAATCTATAGAGATTAAATAACAAAAGTATTAACATATGAAAGTTTCTGTTCTGATGGTATTTCCACTGTATTTAAAAAAACCAAAAATGTTACAATTATAGTAACAATTATAGTTACAATTATAGTCCTTTAGTAGGATCTTAAATGTTTACACAGTTTCTCTAAGTATCATATTTTAAAAATAATTTTAATTTGTAAATTTTATAAGACATGAGATTCCTGTGTGCACACGTGTGTGTATACATTTAAGGCAGGTGAGGGAGATTTTTATCATCTCAATTTTTTTTTTTTAAGACAGGGAGAGTGAGAGAATTAATTTTATTAGTTTTTCATCTGGTATTCATTGCTCCAACACTTAGTTGTGTATGTGGTGCTTGGGTTTGAACCCAGGTCCTCACACATGCCAGGCAAGTGCTCCAACCATTGAGCTACTGCTCCAGCCCAATCATCTCCCAATTTTTATGAAAGAAAATTGAAGTTCAGAGAGTTAGTGACTTGCCTATGTTATAGTAGTAGTAAGGCTAAGAGGAAAGCATTGATTTCTGGTTTATTATTCTATATTACATACCATGCCGTATGGTTTTTATTTGATAATTTTTCATGGTTAACAGTAACAGGACTTACTTATTTCCATATTTTTAAGACAGATAGTTTATATTAAATAATAAGAAATTTGATATAAAGGATCAGAGTTTATATTACATTCTGGAATTTGTAGGAAAAAGGTATCCTCTAAATAAATGTTTTTGTTGTTTTGATTCTTAAATTCTGAGAAATAGCTACTTTTTAAACATTCAAAACTCAAAATAATGTCAATTAGATAAAAGAATTCTGTCATAATGTAGGAAGTAGTAGACACATTTTTGGAGATGTGACTGATATTTTAAATAATTTATCTTCTAGATTTGCCACTGTAGAAGAGCCAAGGAAGAGAAACTTCAACAGGTGATAGCAATGCACAGCCAATTTCATGCTCCACTGTAGGTAAATTGTATTTCAGGTTAGAGTCTCAAGGCTATTGCATAAGTAAATGTTCTTAATAGTGCCTATTCAGATAGCTTTAAGTATAATTCTATCACAGCTATTATGCTATGTAACACATAGAATGCTTTTTATTACATATTAAAATACAACATTATATAAATAAGCATGTAATCACTAGAAATCTTTTCAGTATTTCCTCAGTTTGATAGACTTAGATGACATGTATTTTCATCACCAGATAACTCCTTATATAGGATTATAAGTTGCATTTGGTTTCTTTTTCTTAGCTTGAGTACAGATTATGCCATGTTATTTGTTTGACATATTATAAAATAGTCATGTCATTTCTTCCTTTAAAATGAAATCCTAATGATTCAGGAGGCTGAGGCAGGAGGATCACAAGTTTGAAGCCAGCCTCAGCAACTTAGCAAGGCCCTAAGCAATTTAGGGAGAACCTGTATCAAAATTTTTAAAAAGTAGGGGGATGTAATTCAGTGGTAAAGAATCCTGTAATTCAGGGCTGGAGTGGTGGCTCAGTGGTTTCGG